>JASJFJ010000003.1:6600000-6790422 GCA_030412805.1 Westerdykella aurantiaca
TCCGCTTTGAATCCACAGGATCAGCGGCTCCCTACTTAAAGCAGGCCTGAGCAGCGTTTGAAATCTGGTTTGAGCGTGCTCAGGCTCGGGCTTTGCGTCATGGAGATTCTATCGAACAGCCGGTCTCTCCTAGCGCTTCGGCGGTCGGCGGCCCGGCAGGATGCCCTGGTCATTCGAATCAGGCACGAGTCGATTATTGCCAGTCCTTGAACTGAATCCGTGGAATCCATGAATGCGGCCCGCAGCGCTGGTTCCCCAGCCCCTCCTTGGCACATGTGTGCCTTTGGCCAGCACGCCTCGGATACCATCAATTCTGGCCATGCAAGTCGATATATGGGTTGCTGTAACCTGTCAGCCGGGAGATACAAAGCCGGATTTCTTCACTCTTCGATGTTCTGCGTGTCCAGCTGCCGTTTCTTGCCGTTGAACCGAGCAGCGTGCCTCTTCCCCAGGTGCCGTGGTGCCCAACCCCGCGTGCCCCGCCCATAGTTACCAGTCTATTCACCAGTCGCGCGACCTCCACAAGCATCCACACGCAAACCACCAGCCACGCCAGCTCTGGGCGACCTCCCCAAACGGGTCAGTAGTCGTGCCACTCGTGCAGCCTCGGTGTCACCCACCTGCGCAGCGTTCCCATTCCGCAATCCTACCGTGCCTGGCCCTGGACCCGCTCCTTAGGAATATTAGAATGCTGCACAGCCTCCCTCGCGCTCACCTTCCGCTTTCACTGCTTTCCTTCCTGTGCCCCTCCTCCTACCTAGGTCCTCCCCCTCCTACTGTGTAGCTTTCTTTTCGGGCTGTGCCGCACATCTTTCTTTCCTTCTCCTCTTCTTCCAGCTCCTCGCCGTCTGGTATCGGCATGACTTGCAACATCCACCAGACACCATGGGTCGAGCCTCTGCCACTGTACTCTCGTCATGACCCGGACGCGCTCTCCATCCGTAGTACGGCTCCTTCGTACGTGTCCGAGACACCCACCTACACCTCGCGCCGACGGAGCCGCGAAGTCTCAGCTCCAAGATCGCTCCTCCCACCCCGCTCTGCAAACCAGCAGACACGCGGTCTTCCTCCTGCTCTCTATGCCCCCGGCTTTCAGTCCCGTGCTTTGGGAACTGTCTCCGAAGTGAACATTCGCAACTTTCCCGTGACTGCTTGGAGCATGACCAGGACAAACAACAGTAGGCAATATGAAGCCGTGGCCCGCCGGCGCGCAAGTCAAGCTGCCGGTACCAGGGCTGCTGCAAATGCTGCTGCTGCCGCCACCTCCCCGAGCGGATCAGGCAATGCGCGACCATCGTCTAGGAACGGCTCCCCGAACGCGTCTTCCTCTTCCCTTAGTACCTACCCCGTTGCTGTTGGAAACCCGGCCGACCCCTTGAACCCCCTCGAGGACCCGTATCTGGTCGGCGAGGAGGCCGCACGGCGAGCCCGCGCGCAGAGAATCTATAGAGAGATGTGCCTGAGGGAGGAAGAGGCCACGAGGGTGGAGACGAGGAGCTGGGAATTCATGATCCTCCAGCTCACAGACTGGGAGGAGCGGGTGCAGTGCCGGAAGAAGAACAAGACGGCGCGCTCGAGGCTACTGAATCGCCTAGGGCTGAGGTCCTGAAATCTACGCATGGCGGGCAGGGCGGACCTCCCCGAGAGGGCGATCGATAAGGATATGGGTACATATGAGTTATGAGGTATGAGCTTATGAGCGATGGACGAGCCAGGCCGCTATCTACTACTTGGGCACTTTCGACCTGGCATACGGAAGGTTTTCCCCTTTCTCTCCTTTTCCTTTTGGCTATCTTTTCCTTCCGGCTCCTCTTTTCTTCTCCTGCATGCAACCATTTTTTACTGGTTATCTCCTGTGGAGCACGGGGTTCGGCTTCTCGGTTGCGCGCGCAGTCGCGAAACGGACGTCCTATCTATGGTGGAGCCTCTGCCCACTTTTTCACTTTTCTCATCACGTCTCCCCATCTCGTCGTGCTGGTTACCGTCCCACGTTGGCGGTCAACTGGTTTATACAGTATGTACACGGAACGACGAGGTGGGGACGGATGTGGGTTGGGGGATGGACAGCGGGTTTGTTTTGCTTGCTTGCTTGCTTGCTTGCATTGTTGTCCATGGAGTTAGTATCGAGTTGATCCCTTTGCTAGCTTTATAGATTTCCTGATTCAATCAATCGATCTCAATCAGTCACCATCTTGGGGTTTCCACGTGTCCGATGCCCTGTGGCCCATGTCGGTGATGATGATGCGAGGTGATGTGACCTACCCACTCTCCCTCCCTTTTTCCTTCCCTTCTTCCCTCCCTCTTCCCTCTTCTTATATGGAATCCTCGTCTTCCTCCAACCCCCAGCATACGAGGCGTCGATCGGTCGGCTGGGAAACCGTAAATGCCGCAGGTGGGCGTGAGGGGTCCAAGTTTGGAAACACCGATTCTAGCGCTTTGTGGAGTGATCTACCCACCACTTCTATGCGGGAGCCGTGCAGGCCGGAACATACACAGTACACAGTATACAGTACATAAAGCGCAGATGTCTTGGAACCAGTTCACGGATGTAAAGCCCGTGGGAAACTCCATGAAGCTGTTCATCTCCCATATCTTCAGCATCTGCACCATGATATCCATCAAGTACCAACCATATCACGCCCTCCACCCGTCTACTACACCTCCACCCCTCCCCCAAACGACTCCCTCACAATCCAATTCTCCCACCATCTCAGCCCCTCCAGCCCAACCTCCCTACACAGCGCCCCCCTCTCCTCACACATCTCCAGCTCCTCCTGCGCAACCCCAACGCTCCAGCCAAACCTCTCCGCAACCTCGTGCACCGTGACGCCCCTCCCCCAAGTCCTCTTATCCCAGGAAACCTCCCTCTCCAACCCTCCCCCAACTGTGTTATCTTCAGAATGCAAACTCCCCAACCAAGCAAGCACACTCGCAACCGTCTTCTCATCCGTCCTCTCCCTCCCCTGCACCACCAACAAGCCCGAGCGAAACCGCCTCAACCGCACCGGCAGCCGCAGCTCATCCCACCTCCGCGCCGCCTTCTCGAAGTCGCTGGGCGACACCAGCTCCACGCCGCCCCTGGCGCGATTGAACACCGCCCACAGATCCACGAGCGTCATGATGCCCCCCTCGCGCCTGAGGATCCCCCGCCGGTCATCCGTCAGGTACTCCGCCAGGTGCCGGCTCAGCTCCGAGATGTACAGGTCCGAGGCGCCGGAGCCGGGGCCCAGCATGTCCTTCGTCGTGACGAGGCTGAGCGCGGAGGCGGCGTTGGCGGCCTCGCGGTTGGTGCTGGTGCCGTTGCCGTTACTGGCGCCGCTGCCGATGTTGGCTTGGTTGGCGAATTGCTCGGCCAGGGCGATGACTTCCTTTGCGGAGGTCATGAGGGCTTCGAGGTCCGCGAAGGCGGTGCCGATGACGGCTTCGTTGTTCTTCGTCTGCTCGAGGCGGCGGCGCTCGAGGCCTGCGATGCCGATGGCCTTCTTGGTCGTGCGGTCCGCGGGCTCCGGCGCTGAGGGCGTCGTGCCGGATGCTCCTGCTTGTCCGTTGCCGGGGGTGCCGGCGAGGTCGGACGCAGGGCGCGGTTTTGGGATCGGCGGGGCGCTCTGGAGAAGCCATTTCCGCTGCACGAGGGCGTTCTTGAGGCGTTCGTAGAAGATCTTCTCGCCGCCGCCTCGGAAGGAGAGCTTGATGCTCTCGGTGATTTCGTGGCCCAGCGGGGAGGTTTGGGAGAAGGGGCCTGGGGATTCGGCGCGCGCTATTCCTTTGGCGGTTTCGAGGCGCTTGTCTGGAGCGGAGGGGAGGGGGGCGCCGCAGATCTCGCAGATGGAGAGGGAGGGGTGGTTTTGGAAGGTACATCGAGGGCAGGGGATGGTTCCTGGTGTGGTCGGGGTTGGCCCGGTTGTGGTGTATTGAGGAGGTGCGGCAGAGGCCTGGGCTTGTCTCATAGCACTTATTGCGGCCTTCACTACGTGTGCTAGCGGTGGCTTGATTCCACATGCCAGACATGGTGGGAGTGGTGTGCGCGCGTTCGCTGCGGCGGGATCGAAGTTGGAGGGTACGGGGTTCGAGAAGGAACAGATTGGGCACACCCAGGTGGCATTCACAGGTGGAATGGGTGCAGGCGCGACATGTCCGTCCGTAGCACCCGAAGGTGTGCCTTGTACCGTGGGAGGAGTGCGGGTCCCTAGCGATAGCTGTTTGGAGGGTTTAGGATAGAGTGTGATCTTGGGTGATGATTTGAGGAATCCAGCCTGATCAGATCAGCCCAACGCGCCTCGTGGATTGCTCATGCAAGCTGCTCTTACATAGAACTCTGGCCGTTCGACATCCTTCAGGTTGATGGCAACTGAGCATGACCGCGGTTCGTTGTGATCAACATAGCAAACCCGATGGGAGGTGAGATAAGCTTGTCCATTCTGGTATTTAGGAATCTTGAGCTTCCTATTGAGCGATCGTTAGCAGGGCTTCTATATAAACCCTCAACATGTCGTTGGAATGCGGGAGGCGGGAAGTTGGCCTACCCCTCATAGAGGCCCACAGCATCTTGTACGAAGAGCAGCGTCTCGTCGGGCAGAAGGGATGGACGCAGAGCGGTCGTGAGATCGAGCGGAGTTAGAAACATTCAGACCATGGAGAGTGCGTCAGGGCGATAACCGTTGAAGCGGGAATGCCATCCTGAGCTCACTGGCGCATAGGTACCCACATTCACCGTCCAAGGCGATCATAGCTGGGCGTTCATCCCGCCTTAGTCTGGATTAGGTTAGAGCGTCGCTTGCATATCTTGGCGCCTTCAGTCTCTCGAAGAACCGACACCTACCGCCGTTTCCACCTTCGCCCACTCATCCTCGCAACCGTCCTCACCACAACTACAACCTCTCACCTCACTGCACAGCTAACCATCACGCCTCTGCGCGCAGTGCCCACCATCACCACTTTAGCCCTCTCCGCCGATTCATCCATCTTCTGTTCCCTCTCCTCTTCCCATCTGCTGTACGGGCGCTATGTCCCTGCCCTCGACAATGGCGTGGCCACCTCCTCCTCCCGCGCAACCCCATCCCGCTTACAACACCGTCCCCGCCCGCACGACGCTCGTGAGGCCTACGCCTGCGGTTGGGACCCTTTCGCCTCAGAGCTACCGTTTGCAGACGGCTTACCATTACCAGACAGCGCCTCCGGCTCCCGAGAAGCCTCGGAAAGTCGAATGGTCGGAACCGGTGCGAAACTACGTCCGGCGCGCTTTCGAGCCCCAGAATGAGATCAAGGGCATTTCCTCGGAACAAATGCAAGTAAAGCTTAAGTCCATCATCTCCTATTACGCCGAACGCCAAATGCACGACCAGGTCGACTGGTCCACCTACCCCCTGCCTCAAGAATTGCTTCTCCAGGAACGAGAAGCCACTGCCGGTCTTGCCAACCCAGTGCACACCCCAGTGAATGTTCCCAGTTATGCTACTAACACTCCGTCCCCCGCGTTGACTGCCCGTTCGTCCAAGCGCAAGTCTCAGGACGCGGAGGAGCTGGAGACCGCCGCAGCAAGGATTCCGCCCTGGCAGAAGACTAACCTGCAAGACCGTATCACGTTCGGGGACGGACAACAGAGCAAGCGCCAGAAGAAGACCAACATGCCGAAGGACCTCGTAAGTAAGTTTGACCAGGTTGACCTGGAGAAGCGCAAACAGCGCTTCAACACGGGCAAGTCCGGATCCACCAACCCGCCCTGGCGACCATCGCGGAATGAGGAAGACGAAATGTCCATGGTACCCATCGTCGGCACCAACATGTCGCTCGAGAAGTCGTACTTCCGTCTCACTGCGCCTCCCAAACCCGAGACGGTCCGGCCGCAGCATGTCCTCGAGAAGACGCTGGATATGCTGAGGAAAAAGTGGAAATCGGAGAAGAACTACAACTACATCTGCAACCAGTTCAAGTCCCTGCGCCAAGATCTCACTGTGCAGCACATCAAAAACGCCTTCACGGTCCGCGTGTACGAGACTCACGCCCGGATAGCTCTGGAAAAGGGGGATTTGGGTGAGTATAATCAGTGCCAGACGCAGCTCAAGGGTCTGTACGCACAAGGGCTTGGAGGGCATCCGGGCGAGTTCCTCGCCTACCGTATCCTTTACTTCGTGTACACGTGCAACAAGACCGACATGAACGACCTGTTGGCCGAATTGACTACAGCAGATAAATCAAAGCCCGAAGTGAAGCATGCGCTCGATGTGCGCTCCTCGCTGGCGGTGGGCAACTACCACAAGTTCTTCAGGCTCTACCTCGACGCCCCCAACATGGGCGCCTACTTGATGGACATGTTCATCGAGCGCGAGCGCCTCCATGCTCTCGCTAACATCTCTAGAGGGTACGTCTCTTCTGGGTTGCCTAGAGTGTCGTCTGCTGACGGGTTTGACAGTTACATGAACGTTGCTCTCCGCTTCATCACCGATGAGCTTGGGTTCGAGAACGATGCCGAATGCTTGCAGTTCCTCCATGATCGGGGCGCACAGCACCTTGTAGAAGAGAAGCGAAGCGACCAGACGGTGCAGAAGCGGGTCCGTGTAAAAGAGGGCGCCGCCCTGTTCGAGCAACTCCGTGCTGCGGCGTTCAGCAAAGTAGACATCAAAGGCCAAATATGAGCCGCGCCCCATGGTCGACTCCCATCTACATATTCGGACCGCTATTTCTTTTTTTCGATGCCTAGACGCTGGTCCCATCCTTTCCCCGGGCCGTATTTGAATTCCTTTCTCTGTTCACACTCCCAGCTCCTCTGCGACACAGCCCCCAAGAGTCGTCTATTCCGTTGCGGGTCAGGATGACGACGCAGCGATGACATGTATGGTCCGTATATTCTGTTTCCCCGGAGGTTGACGGTCGGAACGGGGGGATCCGCTTCATGCAAAGAACGGAAAGTTCTAGTCCCCGCAGTCCCAGACGATAGACGTCTCGGATAGTTTTCTGGGCACCACCGGCGACTTCTTCTTGGTTCGTTGGATTTGCGATTGACGACAGGGTCTGTCGATCCGGTTTTGAACCTGGCGGAGCGCACCGCGATGTCGGGTCTCGCCTCAGGCTATGGACATGGCCTGGATGACAGTTCGTAACTGCGCGCATGAATACATATCTGACACGGACAAGAACATGGTCCGCAGCACGTGGGCTCTCGGAGATGCACTGATGTGTACATGCGTTTATTGTCGGGAGAAGCCAGCGGGGTGGAAGAAGGGGCGCAAGCATGCATCAACAGTCGTGGAAAGCGAGCATCCGATCAGGACTGGATGGTTGGGCTAGGGCGCTTTGAGGTGGTTCTCTACAGGCGCTGGCAAGGGACCAATGGAGGCGGCGCAATGGAATGCTGGATTCTGATTCGCTCATGGTGGGAATTGTATGCATTTTGGGTTACTGGAGTCTTGCGGGTTCGATTGGCGCACTCCCGACCGTGGATGAGAAAGGGATGGACGCGATAGACAGTAATAATAATGATGATTTGGGGTCTTATCAAACCATTGTTTCCGTATAGTCATGGATGGCATCACGGAGGTAGGCCGTAAAGGTGACAAGTGCAACGGCGAAGGGTCGGCGGAATGCGCGAAGATAGGCGGGTGACAGGTTAGGGTGTATCTAGGTAGGGGAGTCCTGGGCTCTGAGAGTGCTGTGTACAGGGCTGCAGGCATCCACCACGTTTGGGGGACATTTTGGACAAAAGATGGCGCAGCAACGGTAGGTATGTACTACGTGGGAGAGATGGGAGACTCGAGAGATGCTAGTCTACTGCAGGGCGGCCGCGGGTTGAGGCGCGCCGCGTGTGGCCTTTTCTGCACTACTCAGCATTGATGGTTTCTTTGTGGAGGGCGGAGTGTCTTCCGTAGTCTTTCTTGGACGTTCTTATTAGACACAAAGGAAGTCGGCGTTTAGGCGGCGTCTGAGGACTCTCCAGGGCAGCCACTACTGCTCGCTGACCGTAGGAGACATTCACCACCTGGGCAGCACAGGCACAGGCACCGGCCCACCCCCCACCCCCGCCACTCTGGGCATCGCCGCTAAAATCCATCATTAAGGTCGACTAGAACTCGACCCAGAAAGGACCCAGAAGGGACCCAAAAAGGAACCCTCATCTTCGACTCCTCGCATCTCTCTCCCTCTCCCTCTCTCTCTCTCTCTTTGCCCGCCGCCCGCGCGTTTGCTCTGTCCAATTATTATTGTTGTTTAAACCCTGAACCCCTCCCAGGGCTCCCAAACTCTCCTTCACCACCCCCATTATTCCCGACTTTTGTTTTATTTTCTAAAAGGACCACCCCCAGCCCGCGACACCACACGGCACGTCACCACCGCGCAGGGCAACACGCGATATCATTCTCGACCTGACTACTACCTACCTGAGGCGCTGCTCATTTCATTTTCCAGAGTCCACTACTGTCCTCGAGGCCCAAGCGCAGCCACGCCAATCCAATCTGCCGGTTTCCATCCTTGCCGCCCGCCGCCCATCGCACATCACCTGTTGCTCACTGCCCAGAACCCGAAACCGTTGACCGCGTTCGCTGCTCCTCCACACAACAATCCTCCACAACCACCGCCGCCGCTGCTGCTCCGCGCTCGCTACAGATCCCCGTGTACCCTCTCTCCGTCTGCAGAACCCGCTCGCAAAAGACCACCTGAAGCGCCTCTCGGACCATCGCCCACGATGAAGGTGATCCCCCCCCTCTTCCTCCCGCGCCCTGGGGAAACAGCGCCGCGCCTCGGCCAACTTGGGACTGGCACTGGCACAGTCAGCTAACCTTCTTCGCAGTTCCGCCGGTCGATGAAAGGGGACAAGGACACTAGACCCCACCACATCTCTATCCCCCCAAAAGACGCAATAGCCATTGTTCCTCCCAAGAAGGTGAGTCGCTCCGCTGCTCGGATCTTTTCGCTGCTCCTCTCTGCTGCCTCTCCTACTGCTGCTGGCCCTGCCCGCTCGGACCTCCCGCGCCTGCGACAGCGCCGCTCGACGAAGGCTACCTCAGACACCTCAGAACTTCCGCTGACACAAGCCTTTTTTCGCCCGTGAGGACAGGTCATCAAGGCGCTCTACGATTACGTCGCACCCAACCCCGATCAATACCTGAGCTTCTCCCAAGGCGACTTCCTGCACGTGGTAGCGAGGGAGAACGACAAGGACTGGTACGAAGCTTGCAACCCCCTCCTGGGCACCCGCGGCCTCGTCCCCGTCTCCTACTTCGAACCCGTAGCGAACCGTCTCGAGAAACAAGTCCGCGATTCCGCCAGCTCCACCAAGTCTGCCGCTCCCGGCCAACCCACCGCCGCCCCTCCGCAAACCGCCCCCCACGATTCTGGCTACGGCGGGGGGATTGCCAGCCCCAGGTCCGCCGACGACGGCGCCAAACAACAACCAATGCGTATGTCAAAGATGGGCAAGGGCTCCGGCGCCATGGTCTACGGCATCGTCATGTACGACTTCAAGGCTGAGCGCCCGGACGAGCTGGACGCAAAAGAGGGCGAGGCCATCATCGTGATAGCCCAGTCGAATCCGGAGTGGTTCGTCGCGAAGCCCATCACCCGCCTGGGCGGGCCTGGCCTGATCCCCGTCTCCTTCATCGAGATCAGAGACATGACCACGGGCCAGGCGGTCCCCGATGCCGCAGAGGCCGTCGCGCGCGCGGGCGTCCCCAAGGTGGAGGAATGGAAGAGGATGGCGGCCGACTACAAGAATGGCAGCATCCCCCTGGGCAAGCTCGAGACCAACTCGCAACAGACTTTGCAGCAGGGGATGGAACGGATGAGCCTGGGCAGCAAGAACGGCGGAATCAGCAACATGGGCGGGCAAGCAGGCATGGTGAGTTCCACCTGGCATCCCTTTTCCGGCCTCATTGACCGTTCATCTCCGCAGGCTCCTTCCCATTCGCGAAACAATTCGGCGTACCAGGTCGCCCAACAACGGCAATATCGTGGCTCCGACACCAACCTCAAGGCCCCGCTCAAGGCCTGCGTCCCCCGGTACTGCTTTGCCGACGACATCTTCTGGTTCATCATCGAGTGCCAGATGGAGGACGGGCGCTGCTGGGAGCTGCAGCGTCTCTACCAGGACTTCTACGACCTGCAGATCCAGCTCATCGCGACCTACCCCGTCGAGGCCGGCACCAGCGGGTCCGGCGAGCGCACGCTACCCTTCATGCCCGGCCCCGTCACCTACGTCACGGATAACATCTCCAACGGCCGCCGCGCCAACCTCGACGCCTACATCAAGAACCTGCTCAAGCTCGGCCGGCACATCACCCACGGCCCGCTCGTCAAGGGCTTCTTCGCGCCCCGACAAGGCGACTACGAGATCGACCCCGAGGCCCTCGCCGCCGACGACTACCGCCTGTCCCACACTTCGGGCCCCTCGAGCGACCCGTCCCAGGGCGCCTCCCGGCAGTCCTCCGCCGACCAGCTGGCGTCCACCCCGCAGACGCCCTACTCGACCGGCTCGAGCTTCGCCGCCCACCAACGCGCGCAGTCGCAGCAAGGCTACGGCGCGATGACCGCCCCGCCCTCCATGCAGCACCAGACCTCGTCCCTCTCCACAACGTCCACCAGCACGGGCACCGGCCTCGGCAACGCCCTCAAGATCAAGGTCTGGTTCGAGGAAGACAGCTGCGTGGTGATCCGCATGCCGACGAGCCTGAAGTGGGCGGACCTGTACCAGAAGCTCAAGGAGCGGCGGGCGCTGGAGAAGCCCGACGAGGGCGACCCCGGCGAGCTGTACGTCGACTACCGCGACGAGGTGGAGGGGCGGTACTACCCGATCGAGAACGACGAGGATCTGATGATCGCGGTGGAGCGGAACCCGAAGCTGACGCTTAGCGTGAGGGTCGCGGGGGATGGCAAGTAAGTGATGAGTCTACTTTACTTCTTTTGTTTGTGGGTTGGGGAGGGGTGCGGGGCATGCCAAAGCCCCCTGTTTCTTGCACCTTACTTTTCTTGCACTTGTTGCACGTTGTGTGTGTGCTGTGTGCTGTGTGGTGGGACCCATGCCAAAAGGTCCCGTTCCGCAGCAGCAGCAGCAGCGCACACTGGACGGGAGGATGTATCTTCGATTTTCTTCCGACAACTTTTTTCCCTTTGCTTCGGCTGGATGGATGGGACGACGTCGACTTGCTGGGCTTCAGGGCCGGGGGGGGGGTTTTTTTTTCGACGAAGCGGCGTCTTTGCTTCTTTACTTCTTCTTCTTCTCTTCTTCTTTCTTTCTCTTCTTTCTTCTTTTTTTCCCCTTCTTCCCCCGATTGCACGATTTGAACCGCGCTTTTCGGAGCTGGATAGGGGATAGGGGATGGGGATGAGGACATTCAAAAACGGCGATTCGAGGCGCGTTTGGGGGATCGGATTGGCGAATGGGCGTTCTATGGTTTTATGGTGCTGCGTCTGATACTACTACTACCCAATGCTTCTTCTTTTCTTTCTTTTCTTCGGACTGGACTGGTCTGGTTTGTGGGGGTGCTGTTTGCTTTTGCTTCGGTTCTTTTGAATCGTCTTTTCCCTTCTCTTTCTTTTCTTTATGGTTTCATGGGGGAGGGTGGGAGGGGAGGAGATGGGGTTCTGGAAGGGGAGGGAAAGCGAGGCGAGGGGTAGTGATGATGGATGGATGGATGGATGGATGGATGGACGATGAATGGGAATGGCAATTCTACTACATCTCCTTTGTGCCTTTATGCTTGTGCGGATGGTGAAGGTGATGGTTATGGTGTGGTGGTGATATGTGTTTCTCTGGTGTTTCTCGCGTTGCTTGGTCCTCTCCAAGTGCTTTTATCTTTGGGGTGGTGGGATGATGGAGGGATGGAGTGGAGCGATCAAGTCAGCGCCATCCACCAGCCCAGCCCAGCCCAGTCCATCATCTGCTTCGGGCTCTCCCTTCAGAAGGACCTTCAGAAGGATCTTCAGAAGGGAAGGCCTCGTTGCTGTTATCATGCGGTGTACATTGCAGTTGCAGTTTACGTTGAGCTACTCAGCGTACAGCGTACAGCCTGCCGCGCTGAAGCACCCGTATGCGGAACACACGTCTCGAAGCCGATTGTCTATGCACTGTTATTGCATGGGGAGATGGGGCGATGGGAAGAGCGGCGATTTTAGTAGTTGTTCTGATTAATCAAGTGGGAATGCGTCTGGGTTTACCGAATATTCACAGTATGTGATGAACCAAATAAGACGAATTGTAAGGCCGGAATTGTAGGTAAGGGTAAGGGTACCTATCCTCCGAAGTCGGGCCCCCGGAGCCAACCAGCCCACCCAGCCACGGGCAACGCAACTCCGACAGCGCGCCTTGACTGTCCGTCAGTAAGCCGGGAACCGCGTGAGTCGTGAGTCGTAGTTGTGAGTAGTACAGAATAATAATAATACATCCGTCGTTCCCGCGTCATGTCCCTTCTTTTCTTTTTCCCTCCCGATCTTGCATTTTCTCCATCTTCCACCGTCGTTACTCACGTATTCATATGAAGAGGGGGACCTGGGACTGGGGCTGCGCACTGGAAAAGCTAGGGATAGATGGGGGAAGAAGAGGTAGAAGAGGGAGAACGTCTGGGTGTGGGCGCGTCGCCGGTCGCGGCTGCGGCTGCGGCTGCTAACGCCGGTGTTATCCCCGTCGCGAATGTTGTTCCTGGGAGGAGAGCTGCTGTACCTGTCCCTCTGCCTGTGCCTTTGCCTGTGCCGGGGATTGCAGCGAGGATGAGGGAGAAGAGTAGGCTGGACGATGGGGAAGTGAGCTTGAGCGCGAAGAGGAGTTCGAACACAATGGGAGAGGAATCGAATCCATCGACGGCTCCTTCCATCCCGAGCACGCCTCAAACACCCACGACATCAACGATAACTCAACCTCAACCTCAACACCAACCACACTCGAAATTCAACACCGCGCGCCTCCCCCACCGCCTCGCCGCGGACCTGCTCGCCGCCGGCGCCGCCGGCGCGCTCGTCGCGCCCATCATCACGGCCATTGATAGGGGCATCATCGAGAATGCGAGCGGGAGGCGCGGGTTGGGGGACAGCTTGCGGGCGAGCGCGCGGGAGATGGTCAGGACGCCTGCGAGGTTCTTCGGCGGGAGGGGGTTTGGGCTCGTGTTTGTGAGTGGGAATCCCTTCTATTTTCCTGGTGTTCTTATGAGAGATGGGGGGAGGGATGGGTGGGTATTTGATGTCGAAGAGTGGATTCCCAAGAGAAGAGCAACATCCTCAAGATCCAGGCGCGAGAACAGAACTAACCACCACACCCAGCTCCTCTACACAGGAACCTACCTGACCGCCAACCTCGTCGACACCGCCTCCTCCACCCTCCTCAACTCCCCCGACATCTCCAGCACGACCGCCGGCCCCGCCAAATTCGCCGCCACCAGCGCCGCCAACCTCGCCCTCTGCCTCTACAAGGACAAGTGCTTCGCGCAGATGTACGGCGCCGCCGCCTCCACTACCACCTTCCGCCGCGTGCCCCTCCCGACATTCACCCTCTTCACCGTCCGCGACTGCCTCACCATCTTCGCCTCCTTCAACCTCCCGCCTCTCCTCGCGCCGCGCCTTTCCGCGCACCTCTCGTCCTCCATCCAATCGTACGTCTCCGCCGCGAGTATAGCGCAGTTCCTGACCCCCGCGGCCGTCCAGCTCGTCTCCACGCCGCTGCACCTGCTCGGCTTGGATCTGTTCAATCGGCCTGGGGTCCCGGCGGGGCAGCGCGTGCAGAGGGTGCTGAGGGATTGGGGGGTGAGTTGCGTGGCGCGGATGGGGAGGATTGTTCCGGCGTTTGGGGTGGGAGGGGTGGTGAATCGGCGGGTGAGGGGGTGGGGGATGGGTGTTGTTGGTGCGATGGGTTGAGGATGTGGGATGGATCATGGATGGATCATGGAGTGTACGGGGGAGGGGCAGAGGGGGGTGAGGGCGGTAACGGTGCCGGTGGAGACTGTTTCTGTTTCTCTATTGCGCTTTTTGTCGGTCTTCGGTTTTGGGGACTTTCTGGGATGGGCGGTCTCGGCGGCTGTGTGTGTAAAGCACTACGGGATGGCTCTTTGGGTTTTAGCGGGGGGGTTTCTCCTATATGCATGCGCATGGCGTTGGGGAGTGATAAGAATGGGAGCTCCGGTGTAGCGTCCAATTCGATCGAGGCTCAGAAGCGCCGACAAGATATCAAGGATACAGTGTTTATTCCTGCATTCGAATGGTTGGATGGTGATCTAGCACGTCATGCACAACGAAAGAAAACAAAAAAGTGGATGGCAGAATAGCATCCAAGTCTCCCAAGTCCCAACATACTCATCATACAACTAGCCAAAGGCGGGGGGTATCGCAGAAGCCAAAAACCAAAACCCAAGCAACGCCATTAGACCCAAGCGTCCCGCACCCTGAGGCTCAAGCCCTCGCGATCCACCCATTGTGCACGAAGAAATCGAACAGCTGCCCCGCCTTGTTGACGTCGATCCGGCACAGCTCCTTGGCCGTCTTCTTCTTCAGCGCGCCGCCGTGGTCCAGCGACTCCTGCAGCAGCTTGTGCTTGATGGCCAGGTACGACTTGGGCATGATGCGCAGGGTGCTGCAGATCTCGCGCTCCTCGGGCGACAGCAGCTGCAGGTCCGGCACCGCCTCCTTGCCGAACTTGAGCGGCACGGTGTTGGGCAGCGGCCGCGTGACGAACTTGGTCTTGGTGTGTTGGGCGATGGCGGTGCCGTTGGCGCCGGGGACGGGTCGCTCGGGCGGTGGAGTGGAGAGCCCGCCGTTCTTCAGGCGCTCAGGCAGCTCCGACGCGACCAGCAGCGATGCGCCCGACGGGGCCTCGGCGGGGGGTGTAGGCTTTCCCAGTCGATTGGAGGCCAGCCGGTCGAATTGGCCCACCTGCGGGCCGCGAGACTGGCGGATCTGCTTCTCCTGCTCGAACTTCTCGCCCGCCTTGAGGGTGTCGACCTGGTTCGCCCTCCACTCCTGCAGCTGCGCGATGGCTTGCCGCAATTGGTGCTCGTACGCCAGGCCGTCGCAGAATCGCGTGAAGTCGTCGTGCCTCATCATCCGTGCGAACGGCTTGGCCTTGTTGAGGAGGTCCTTTTCCTCCTTCGTCCGTTTCTTGTCCAACAGCGCGTTCTTCCGGTATTCCAGCAGCTTGTGCTCGAAGATGACGCGCTTGCGTTCGACTCGCGCATCGAGCTTGGAGTTGTAAATGTCCATGATGGTCATCTTCAGCTCCATTTCCGGCTCCATTTCGCCCGTCCGTGGGTTGATGCCGTCGCCGGGCTCAAACTGCATGTGCTGGACGGCTTCCTCGGCGTCGTTGAAGTACTCCGTCTCGAACTCCAAACGCCCGGGCATGTAGCCCTGAACCTCGTGGCACGCAGGCACGCTGGCCGTAGGTTTCTGTTTGGGGGTGGCGGGGGGAGCATTCTTCGCCGCCTCCTTCCGCTCTTCTATTCTCCTCTTCTTGCGAGCCTGGAACTCGTCGCGCGGTATCCGTTCGCTGAGCTCCTTGTCGACCGTACTGCAATGTTCCGGCAGGGGGAACCGGGAGCTGTTGACGTAGGTGTCGATGTAGTGATCCCGTACTTCGTCCTTGGTCCTATAACCCCCGATATGATCCGCGATATCGGCCCAGGAGCCGAGGCCGTATATTTCGGCGCCTTCCAGGAGCGCCAGCTCTTCATCGGCGCCCCAATCTTCCTTGAAAATGGGTATGGAATGCTGTTCTATCACCTGATATGCGTGGGTTGCGGGATCATGGTCGCGAGCGGATTTGGCCTCGGAGAAGCAGGATACGCACAGGTCGAAATCGTTGCAGGTCGATTCGGCACAACGTATACGTACCTGCGCAGGTGTCAGCACTGATGTATAGCAGACATGGCCGTTAGGAACTTACGGTGGAGGTGACATCTGAGGAGCACACATCGCAGATGTACTTGACGCCTCCTTCGGTCCCCCGCGACGTCGTCTTCTTCTTGATAAGGCCCATGGCGCTGGATAGAGCGGCTTCCTCGGCAGAGGAGGCACCGCTGGGAAGTTCAATGGGAATCCCTAGCTATGCGTGGGGAAGGCGCGTCCCCGACGAAACAACGCCACACGGCGCTCAGGAAGCAGCAGAGGTGTGCAGCAGCAGCGGTTCAGAAGGGGGATGATGGCGTAGATGGATGCTTGATGGCGCGCCGTTGTGTTGCTGCGATGCTGCGGAGAATCCGGGGTCGTGAGGCGGCTCCAATGTTTGAGATTCCAGCGCGGTGCTGGAAGTACATACAGTCCCGAGGAGGAGGCGGTGCGGTGGTCCAGGGAACGGCGTGTAAAATCTTTCTCGGTATATATGGGCTCGTCAAGCTGCCATGTTATGCTGTGTCCTGGGCGTGCCACGGAAGATAGATGTTCGATGGAGAGAGTGCCGCGCCGGTTGCCCCAGGCTCGGATTTGGCTTGGCAACCGCACCAGAGACAATCCATGGACCTCCACCTCCGCCCGCTCACCGTATTTACGCTTCTACACACACAAACATCCCAACTGTCACACCGGAGCGGCTCTCTTCGCTCTCCAATCTCTTGCATTCTTATTTCTTCGGGCTACTTCCAAATTATACTACTTGTGTCGCTTGTGCGGCTCGCTCCATCGGACTTCCACATCTCCTCCCCCCCCGCTGCGCCAGCGCCCCCTCGGGAGCGTCCCCCAAGTAGTCCCCCACCATCGCTTTCTCCACCTGCATCCGCATCCTGCACTGCTGCGTCCTCCCCTGAGGTCGCCCCCAGTGTGCAGCCACTGCAATGTCTTGGAAACTCACAAAGAGTCCGTGGCGCTCTCACCCTACTCTCTCCCCCAGTGGCAGTGCTGACCTTCGCAGAGCTAAAGGAGACGCATCTTGCGCCCCTCGCCAACACCTTCAGCCGGTCCTCGTCCACCTCGACCATCACAGGCGACTCCGCTACCCCCAAACCGTCTCTCTCCACCTCTGCGAGCAGCAGCACCCTAGTGGATCCAAATGACCCCAATGGCATCGGTGCGTAGGCTGGGTACTGTCCAGTCGGGGGGCCACTGCTGACACAATCATAGCGTCCTCGGAGGCCAACCTCCCCGCACCCCCGCTCAGGCCTGGTGTTCTCATAGTCACGCTCCACGAAGGAAAGGGATTCTCACTACCCCCCGGTGCTGAACAGGCCTTTTCCTCAAGTCATCACCATGGTTCCCTCTCGGCAGGGGGTGGCTTCTCCGTTGCAGGATCTGTGCGCCCCAACTCATCACGGAGCGCCGTCCCCGGTTCATACTCCTCGAACAGGCCGCAATCAGCTGCGGGCAGCATCAATGCCGTGCCATCCAACCATGGGCGCTACTCCTCCCGCTATCTGCCCTACGCTCTGGTCGACTTCGACAAGCAACAGGTCTTCATCAACGCCGTGTCGGGAAGTCCGGAGAATCCTGTGTGGGCGGGGACCAACACACAGTATAAGTTTGACGTGTCTAGGATCACCCACTTGACTATTTCGCTCTACATCCGCAACCCCAACACCCCACCCAACTCCGGTAGAAGCGAGGATATCTTCATCGGAACCTGCAAGATCAACCCCCGATTCGAGGAGACCCCAGAGCAAGCCGAAGCCAAGGCGAGCAAAAAGGACAAGGAGAAGGCCATCACTGCCGGTCAGGTTGGCACCGAGTGGATTGAGGTTGGATACGGCACTGGCTCCATCAAGGTCGGCGTCAACTTCGTGGAGAACCGCAATGACCGCTTGACCATCGACGACTTCGAGCTGCTCAAGGTCGTAGGCAAAGGTAGTTTCGGCAAGGTCATGCAGGTCATGTAAGTGTTCCGGCGTTGATCCCAGGTGCCAGAGTTAACGAGCGCAGGAAAAAGGATACGCGCCGGATCTACGCCCTCAAGACCATCCGCAAAGCCCACATCATTTCCCGGTCCGAGGTGGCCCATACGCTCGCCGAGCGCTCGGTTCTGGCGCAGATCAACAACCCCTTCATTGTGCCCCTGAAGTTCTCCTTCCAGTCGCCGGAGAAGCTCTATCTTGTGTTGGCCTTTGTCAACGGAGGAGAGCTGTTCCATCACCTTCAGAAGGAGCAGAGATTCGACATCAACCGTGCTCGCTTCTACACTGCGGAGCTCCTCTGCGCGCTGGAGTGTTTACATGGGTTCAACGTCATCTACCGCGACCTCAAGCCCGAGAACATCCTTCTAGACTACACAGGGCATATCGCGCTCTGCGACTTTGGCCTGTGTAAGCTCGACATGAAGGACGAGGACAGGACGAACAGTAAGCCTTGCTATACTAGGGAATTGCGCCCTGTACTAACGTGGTGTTAGCCTTCTGTGGCACCCCAGAGTATCTCGCCCCAGAGCTGCTTACTGGAGGCGGGTACACGAAGGCCGTGGACTGGTGGACTCTCGGAGTTCTCCTCTACGAGATGTTGACGGGCCTGCCCCCGTTCTACGACGAGCAGACAAACGAGATGTACAGGAAGATTCTCAACGAGCCGTTGCACTTCCCGGGGCCGGAGATTGTGCCCACCGCGGCGCGCGACCTCCTGACACGCCTGCTGGATCGCGACCCGGCGAAGCGCCTGGGGGCAAAGGGGGCGGCCGAGATCAAGGCGCACTACTTTTTCCACAGCATCGACTGGCGCAAGCTTCTGGAGCGGAAATACGAGCCCAGCTTCAAGCCGAATGTGGTATGTGGACGCTGGGGACGCTTCGCGCAATCCGACTTACTGACTGTGGCTAGGTCGACGCCCTGGATACGGCCAACTTTGATCGCGAGTTCACGTCTGAAGCGCCTGCGGACTCGTACGTGGACGGGCCCACGCTTTCCCAGACGATGCAGGACCAGTTTGCGGGCTGGTCGTACAACCGGCCGGTAGCTGGACTTGGGGATGCTGGAGGGTCGGTTAAGGATCCGTCGTTCGAGAGCATCAAGGAAAGATAGTATCGGAAACCTATAAGGCGGAGCAAATAGAGGGAGCAGGGGTCGCGGTCGGGAAGGAGTACAACATCGCTCAGCTCAACGCATGCGGAAAGGTAGAGCAGTCCTACGCCTACTTTCCTGCCGTCCTCACGTCGTGGCCATGGCGAGGCGGGCAAGGCGGATGCCTGACGGTTTCTGGGTATATGGTTTCACTGTGCTTCGATTCTGGGACCTCTAGGGTCGGGCTTGTGCTGAGCACTTTGCGGATCCGGCGTACATGGCAGCATATGTGTAACGCGGCCTTGCCTTGCAATACAGAGGATACGATACCAGATGTGATCTGGACTCTTTCTGCTGAAATAATTGTGGCTAGGGATTATTGAAATCTCATGGTAGGCTAATAATCCTGAGTAATGCCAGGAGCTTCTAGAGCGGAGTACCTGGTTGGGCTTAGCGCGGGATGCATAAGCTGCCCCACGTTGTCGAGACGCGGGTGCGGGATCCAGAGTGACGTTCTCCGGTGGTCAGTAGTGTGAGGGACCCGGAATGAATGAGAAGGCCGTCGATTGCCCCGCCAAGGGCGCCTCCTGTTCCTGCTCCCACTTCTGCCACAACTTCCCCCGCGGAAACCCACTCGAACCTTTTCCATCTCCCAATTACTCCATTCAGGCTTCAATTCCCTCTTTTCCAACCTGATAGCTATTCACTCGCATACTTGTAGGCCGCACCCCGCGAGAAAGCTCACTCTCCCCCACCATACAACTAATAACACTCCATAGCTCCCCCTAAACAACAACAAACCCTCGGAACAACATGCCCGGTTTCTCGCAGGCGTCGGACCTTTCGGCATGGAGTGCCCTCCAGGACCATCACCAAAAGCTCGGAAAGGACATCATCCTGAAAGAGTACTTCAAGAAGGACCCGGAGCGCTTCCAGAAGTTCTCCCGCACCTTCCACAATGACGCCGACAACACCGAGATCCTCTTCGACTTCTCCAAGAACTTCATCACCGACGAGACCCTCAAGCTCCTCGTCGAGCTCGCAAAGGAAGCGAACCTCGAGCAGCTCCGTGACCAGATGTTCGCCGGCGAGAAGATCAACTTCACCGAGAACCGCGCCGTCTACCACGTCGCTCTCCGCAATGTCTCCAACCAGCCCATGCAGGTTGATGGCCAGAGCGTCGTCGAGGGCGTCAACGAGGTTCTGGAGCACATGAAGGAGTTCAGTGAGCAGGTCCGAAGCGGCGAGTGGAAGGGTTACACCGGCAAGCGGATAGACACCATCATCAACATCGGCATTGGCGGCTCCGACCTGTAGGGACTCCTCCTGTAGCATCGGCACAGTGCCATGCAGTTGATCATGCGCTGACCTCGATTAGCGGACCAGTGATGGTTACGGAAGCTCTCAAGGCTTATGCGGACCGTAACCTCAAGGTGCACTTCGTCTCCAACATTGACGGCACCCACATT
This sequence comes from Westerdykella aurantiaca, assembly GCA_030412805.1. NCBI lineage: Eukaryota > Fungi > Ascomycota > Dothideomycetes > Pleosporales > Sporormiaceae > Westerdykella > Westerdykella aurantiaca. The sequence goes on from JASJFJ010000003.1 coordinate 6,620,342, forward strand.
GCTGAGGCTCTGCGAGACTCCAACCCCGAAACCACGCTGTTCCTGATTGCGTCCAAGACTTTCACCACTGCTGAGACCACTACCAATGCCAACACCGCAAAGTCGTGGTTCCTGCAGAGCGCCAAGCAGGAGGACATTGCGAAGCACTTCGTTGCCCTCTCCACCAACGAGGAGGAGGTCACCAAGTTCGGCATCGATAAGAAGAACATGTTCGGATTCTCCGACTGGGTTGGCGGTCGCTATAGCGTCTGGAGCGCCATTGGATTGAGCGTGGCCCTCTACATCGGCTACGACAACTTCCACCAGTTCCTCGCCGGCGCCCATGCCATGGACAAGCACTTCGAGGAGACGCCGCTCGAGCAGAACATCCCGGTGCTCGGTGGCTTGCTGAGCGTCTGGTACTCCGACTTCTTCGGTGCTCAGACGCATCTAGTCTCTCCGTAAGTTGTGGTTGGCGCGTTGATAGGGTCATCGCTCACTCGTCCCAGTTTCGACCAATACCTGCACAGGTTCCCCGCCTACCTCCAGCAATTGTCCATGGAGTCCAACGGCAAGGCCATCACTCGTAGCGGAGAATATGTCAAATATACCACCGGCCCGATCCTGTTTGGCGAGCCCGCCACCAACGCACAGCATTCGTTCTACCAGCTCCTCCACCAGGGAACGAAGCTCATCCCCACCGATTTCATCCTGGCTGCCCAGAGCCACAACCCGGTCGAGAAGAACAAGCACCAGAAGTGAGTACACCGCCGAGCCCTGGTAGACCCTTGCTAACCCGTGTAGGATGCTTGCTTCCAACTTCTTCGCCCAGGCTGAGGCACTCATGGTTGGCAAGACACCGGAAGAGGTCAAGGCGGAGGGTGCCCCCGAGAACCTCGTAGCGCACAAGACGTTCCTGGGCAACAGGCCGACCACCTCCATCCTTGCCGACAAGATCACACCAGCTACTCTCGGTGCCTTGATTGTCTACTACGAGCACCTCACCTTCACGGAGGGAGCCGTGTGGAACATCAACAGCTTCGACCAGTGGGGCGTCGAGTTGGGCAAGGTCTTGGCCAAGAAGATCCTCGCGGAGCTGGACCAGCCCGGCGAGTCGACCTCCCACGATGCCAGCACCAGCGGCCTCATCAACGCCTTCAAGAAGAAGGCTCAATTGTAGATGGATCGATACCCTAGAGGGCCGCGTGCTAGGCACTTTACGAGCGATGACAGCCATGTAGTATGTCAGGGAACTTCCCGTAGCAAAAGGATTTCTTACTCCACGATGGAAATATGAAGGAAATTCCTTGCTTTCCATTGCAACCATTGTCCAAGCATTAAGCAAGTGATTTGCCCGGTGACATTTCCCCAACACCTGAAGTGATGAACATATGGTCCGAGCTCCTTCCGTCTTACATAACCCCAGATATACCACTTTGGCCTGGTCCACAACTTCGACGAACTATCCGATCTTCACACGATGTCGAGGTTCTATTGAGCTAATTCTCCTCCTCCTTCTTTGTTCCTAGCTTTCATGGCGCTCCGAGTGCCGTCGGGATGGCTTCCGCTGCTTGTGCTTTATTCGTTCTGGGTTTCTCTGGCGCACGCGCTCTCCGGACAGGAGCCACTCCAGGTGCCTGTGGAGGGGTATAAGTTTGGGGAAAGCATACCCGTGACATGTCTGAACAGGACGATGTTAGTTTCGCGAGCCTGTGGATGAGATTGTAGCTAACACAAAGCTATACAGAGAAACGGGTGAACATGTACGTTACAGCTCCCCAACACCAGACGACTTCCCAGAGACGATTGAGGTTGACGCCGGAGACAGATCACGGATATAAATGGACAGCTGCAGTATATACCGTTTCCCGTATGCAGCGAGACGGGACGCCCGTTAGAGCTCTTCTTCGGCGTGGAGAAAGGTGCACCCACCTCCCCTCCTCTCCAACCCCCAAAAGCTAACAACCCACCCCCAGAGCTCAACTGCACCCTAACCTCCATCCCCGACCCCCTCTTCCACCTCCTCGAATTCTACATCCACAACGACGCCCCGCTAACCTGCCGCATCCCCTCGCGCCCCCTCCCCGCCTCCCCAACCACCTCCTACAAAGTCTCCGACCAGTCCACCCAAGAAGGCGCCCTCGGCACCCAATCCACCCTCTACACCCCGCTCATCATCGCCCTCTCCGGAACCCTCCAGCTCTCCCACCTGCACGTCGGCAACTACCTCAACCTCCTCGTCCACGCGGCCCCCCGCTCCGTCGCCCCCGGCACCATCGACGCGGCCGCTGCGTACAGCATCGCGAGCCACGCGCGCAACGCCCGCGTCACCATCGGCGACGACCTCCCGCTGCAGTTCTCCGTCCGGTGGTACCCGAGCACGACCCTGCCGCCTGGATGGTCCGGGTACGGCGGGCACGTGTACACCAGCACGTTGATCTACTGCTTGTTGTCTGCGGGGGCGAGCGCGGCGGTGTGCGTGGCGTATTTCCGGGGGGTGGAGTTGCCGAGGCGGTTGAGGAGGTATGCGAGGGATAAGATTGGTGGGGGCGCGGGGAGGTTTGGGGGTGCTGGGTATGGGTTGCCGACGGCGAATGGAGGGGGGAATGGGTACGGCGGGTATGGGTATGGGGTTGGGGGTTATGGGTACGGGGTTGGGAAGAAGGATTAGGGGGGAGGGATGGGAAGAGGGGAGAGAAGAGAAGAGCAGACGGGTTGTTGGAAGGGGTAGATATCGGGATATGGGAATATAGCATCATGATGGCTTTTGAAATTCGGTCGGGAAGAAGAGGTTACGGCATTGATGGAAACGCATGGCGAAAATGTACATTGGATTTTCTATGCCCAATCTCGTACAGCAGAGGCACACATGTATATGCCACGGATTTCGTATTGTACAATGCAATTTACAACCTCTCTATGCCCAAAAATCTCCCCTTTCCCCCCTTCCTCTCCACTCCAACAGAACTGTCTATAACCATGAACAACTACCACCCCTTCATCGTCAACTCCGACACCCGCTTACACGTCGCGTCAAACTCCCTCTTAAACCTCGCCCTCCACCTCTCGCTCTTGAGCCTCTTCCTCTTCAACCCAGGCCGCTCGTGGAACCGCTGCCGATTGAAATCATGCTTGACCTTGTTCCGCGTCACCAGCGCGCCCAGCATGTTCAGCCCGCGCACGATGTCCCGCCCGCGACTCGGATCCAGCTCCACCGCCCGCCCCGTCGACGCGTTGAGCCGCGGGTACACAATGTCCTTGTCGGAAATCGCCGTCGACACGAGCCCGGAGCCGGACGAGAGATCGGCCTGCTTCAGCGGAAGCGCATCCGGCGTGTTCATGTCCGCCCAGTTGGTGCGGAGCTGCGGGCGGACGATGGCGTTGGGGCGCGAGAAGTTTGCGCCGAAGGGGGCGCGGCCGCGGGTCGCAGCGGCGGCCGCGGCGCCGAATTCGTCGGACGAGGAGGGGGTGCGGTTGCGGTTGAGGCCGGAGTTGGCGAAGAGGGCGTCGATGGCGGCGGAGGCGGCGGAGGGGGTGGATTGCTGGGGTTTGCGGGTGCGAGGGGTGTTGGGGGTGGGGAAAAGGTCGGAGATGGCGCGGGAGAGGTCTTCTTTTGAGGGGGTGGAGGATGGCTGGGGTTGGCTGGTTGGTGGTTGTTGGGCTTGAGGAGCTGCTGGGGAGTTCCTCTGGCCGGGTTGGTGTGCTGCGTGGCTGATGGCGGAGGTGCTGAAGTGGTTACCTCTCTCAGAGAGAGGGAGAGGAGTGCTTTGAGAGGTGCATCGCCAGGTTGGACGGGACGATTGAGGGAGGATGAGGCTTCGCAGCGGGGGCGGGCGGAGGAGGGCCTCTCCGAGCTGTCGAGAGCCCATTGTGTTGCTGGCTCTCGGGATGATTGGGACCGGGAGAGCAGTCCTGAATGTTGCAATGGGACGAGGTGAGGTTGGATTCATGGACGGTAGACGCGGTCACGTGGACGCCGCATGAATTTCGCCGGGTGATCTTCGGGCGGAAGTCAACCTCCATTTCGGGGACCCGCCTGCCTTCCTCTCACTCTAACAACCTTGAGTTCACTACCCTTCGTCGTGGTACTCATTTTTTCCTATTACCTTTCTGCGATTCAGTTCCATTAACAATAGGATCAAAAGGGAGGCCTGGCGATGTATAACTACGGTGGTAAGAACAGGCTTTCACCTTCCATGTGACCCAATTAACAGAACAGCTCCTGGATACAACCCGCCGCCAGGCTATGGAGCTCCGCCGGGGATGGGCGCGCCTCCGGGGATGGGCGCACCTCCAGGAATGGGCCCTCCCCCAGGAATGGGTACGTTTTCAATCTCGTCCCAAAATCTGAGACAATGTCTCTCAGGCAATTGCTAACATCGCGACCAGTTCCGCCCGGCGCCGCACCACCTGGCATTTCACCAACACCTACTCCCGTCCAAGCTCCGGCTCTTGGGGGCCCGAGAAACCTCCCACCGAACTGGCAGCCACCTGCGAACATGCCCAACATCAACTTCAGCGCGCCAGTCATCAGGTTGGGAACTACCGATAGACCTCGCGCTGGTGGCGCGGAGGCCGGAGGTGGGCGTAGAGAGGGAGGAGGAATGCCGTCGCGGAGGGGTCTGGGAATGGATTCCATGATGCGGGACGCCGATGGCCCGAGGGGCAGGGAGATGCAGCAGATCCTTCCTCCGACCCGCGAGGAGATTGCCCGGACAATCTTTGTGGGAAACATACCGGCTGGCGTCGGCGGCGACGAGGGGATGGAACGTATCCTTGCCAGTGCGGGAGGTCTGGTCCGCTGGATACGAGCCACGGATGCGAACAACAAGCCGCAAACCTTTGGATTCGCAGAGTACGAGGATGCACAGGGTCTGGAGACTGCGGCGGAGATCTTCAAGAACGTGGAAGTGCCGACCAAGCGCCAGGAGCCCGGAGCTAAGAAGGAGGGAGAGGAGGCAGAGATCGAAAAGACGAAGTTGTTGGTCATGGTGGACGACGCATCTATCAAATATGCCGAGGAGTGGAGGGCCCGGCGGAACGACGACGAGAGCGTAGCACAGTTCCGCATCGACCAGGCGAGACAAACGCTTGAAGGAGTCCTCGCAAGCCTGTTCAATCCACCGCACCCTCTTCCCATGGACAACATGGAAGACGTGAGCATGCAGGACGCGCCTGCACACGATGCAGAGGGCGTCGAAGTCGTCAATATCGCCTTCTCCGCCGAGGATGAGCTTGCGGATATCCCGCCGGAGATGCGCGAAATCGTGGCAGCCGAGATTGCTGCGTTCCGCGACCGATCGAACCGCCGCGACCAGGAACGTCTCCGTAGGGAGGAAGAGTTGGAGGCTGAAGAGCGCCGTCGGAATGGCAGGCGTGCTTCGCCTCCGCCGTCTGCGCCAACGGGGCCTGGGGGCGCAAATGGTGCTAATGGAGTGCCGCTCGGACCGAGAGCCGATCGCGGTATCCAAGGAGCACCCAGCGGTCCCAAAGGTTCACAGTTCCCACGAGATTACCAGGCAGGTGTCAACTTCATCAATGGAGGGGCCCTGAACAACGGTGTCTACATCAACCGGGAAGATGAGGATGACCCGGCCAGCGACGAGGAGATAGAGCACCGTAGGCAAAAGGCGCAGGATGAGGAGCTCGACGACTTGTACAGGAAGAAGTTGAGCCAATGGATGAAGCACGAGAACAGGAACGCTACATCGTTGGAGCGAACCTCCGACCGCATGAAGAACGAGGAAGCCGAGAAACAAAAGGCGCGTGAAGCTCAGGCCAAATTCTTGGAAGAGTTTGACGATGATGAGGAGGCTTCGAAGAAGCACCACGTCTACTACAAGGATCACAGCCAATACCTTCGTGAGCGTGAGAAGGCCAGAGAGAGGGAGGCCAGGGAAGATGCCCAGGATCGCACACAGGAACAGCGGGAGATGGCCGCAACACAGAAGAAGGCAGAAGAGGCTCGCGGCTTGGCCGACTCATTCCTGGAGCAGCAAGCAGAAGAGCTATCAAGGGCCCGCCGTCAAGCCGAACCCTTCAAACTTTCGCTCGGAGCAGCAGCCAAGAAGATCGAGCAGGCTGCTGCACCGCGCCGCACCGTCGCCGAAGTCGAAAACATGCTCGAAGATGAAGAGATTGCGGAAACACCCACGACCAAAAAGCGTACTCTTATCCCGATCAGCTTTGACGCTTCGGTGCGCGCCAACCTCACCGCGGAAGAGGTCGTGGAAGCGCAGCAACAGCTCGCGAGGGAGATCCCGAGCGACAAGGACGGCTTGTGGGCGTGGAAGATCTCGTGGGAGCATCTGCCTACCAAGAGCATCGACACGGACATCAAGAACTGGGCGGAGAAGAAGGTGCTGGATATCATGGGCATCCAGGAAGATTTGCTGGTGGATGCGATTGTGGATCATCTCAAGAACAAGGGTGAACCGCAGGATCTAGTGGATAACTTGGAAGTGGTGAGTCTTGCAATGTTGTTTTCTCGGGGGATCGTTGTGCTAATACGAGACAGGCTCTCGACGAGGAAGCAGAAGGGCTGGTCAAGAAGCTATGGCGCATGGTTATCTACTATAGCGAGCAGGAGAAGCGCGGCATCAAGTAGGACTTGCAGCAGGCTTGATGGGAGACAAAAGAGGATGTTGACGCTCTGTTCGGGGAGGGTGGAGCCGAGGAGACATCCGAGGAAGGCGGGGAGGGCGAAGAAGATGTGGCAGAGACGACGGAGTACGTGCTGCAGAACGAAGCTGGGCAGGAGGTCGAGATAGACAATAATGAACTCGAGGCAGCACTCGCAGCATGCTTGATGGAAGAGGATGTTGACGCTCTGTTCGGGGAAGGTGAAGCTGAGGTGGAAGTGGAGAAACCGATCGCCGCCCACGACGTCGCTGCCTATGCGCTTGGGGTCTCCACTCCGGATGAAGACGAGTCGGAAGATGAGGACGTTGAGACACCTGGTGACCAGGAAGTGGATGCCGAGGCCGCTGCCGCTCAAGAAGGCCTTGAACAAGGTCTGGCTGAGGTTCGCGAGTTGGAGAATTGGAGAGTTGGAGCGGGAGATTGCAAAGGCGCAGGAGCAGCTTGAACAGGCGGGCAACATTCTCTATAAGCAGCGGTGCAAGGAGAAGATTAAGCAGCTCCAAACAGGTCTTGGCCTCAAGAAGGCGGCCCTTGGTCTTGGTGATGACGGGGATTAATTGGTCAGGTCAAAATGTGTAGCTAATGACGCAACCCTGAGTTTTGATAACTTGGCCGGTCTCCATGGTTTACATGCAGCCCGAGGAGCCCGGTGCATATTGCTTCGCAATTGAGCCCCAGCATACCATACTGAGTTGGGCGAATGGTTTTCATAATGTGGCGAAGGCTCAGAAAACCTTTAGAGTGAATTTCAATGCCTTCTTCTGTGCTAGCCCCTAAGTCCTTCAGTGCCATATCACTTCTACATGTATATCCATCCCTCTTGCTTACTTCACCCAACCTGGCACGACTGCTATCGCTCAAATCTTTTCCCCTTCCAAAATCACTTTGGCGTCCTCACTCCGCCACCAACTTACGCCGTCCTTCCCTGGGAAAGCCCACTGCTCCATGCTCTCCCTCTTCATTTCTACGCTATACCCCGGCTCAGTGGGCGTAACATAATGCCCCTTTTCCACCCTGGCCGGCCTCTCGAAATGCTCATGCAAATGATCGACGTACTCCAACACACTCTTCTTCCCACTAACAACCACATAATCAATCGTGCTTAGATGCTGTGTATACTCGGGCAAGCCCACGCCGCCGCTGTGAGGGACGACGGGGACGTTGTACTTGGCTGCGAGGAGGAGGACGGCGAGGACTTCGTTGAGGCCTCCCAGACGGCAGGCGTCGGGTTGGACGACCGTGAGGGCCGAGGCGGACAGGAATTGTTTGAACAAGACGCGGTTCTGGCACATCTCGCCCGTTGCGACGCCGATACCCAGGGGAGCGAGGGCATCTTTGACCTTCTTGTGGCCGAGGACTAGTATGTATTAGCATGTCAATTTCTCGAGAAGCGATCTTGCTGGCAACAAAGCTGGCAAACTTGGGGACTTTTCAACATACCATCATCAGGACTCGTCGGCTCCTCTATGAACCACGGCTTAAAGTCCTTCAACTCCGTCATATACCTCACCGCCTCCTCCACATCCCAGACCTGATTCGCATCCACCATCAGGACATTCCCCTTGTCATACCCAATCACCTCCCTGGCAATCCTCAGCCTCTTCTTATCTCCCTCCACATCCCCACCAACCTTGAGCTTGAAATGCCTGTACCCCTGACTCAGCGTCTCCTGCAGCAACCCCCTCATCTTCTCCTCACCATACCCCAACCACCCAGCACTCGTAGTGTATGCTGGTACCGCTCGATTCTGCAGTGCCTCCTGGAGCCTCTCTTTCTTCCCTTGCTCGGCTTTCTCGAGGATGGCAAGGGCTTCCTGCGGAGTGAGACAGTCGGTGAGGTAGCGGAAGTCGATCAGGTTGACGATCTCGGAAGAAGTCATGTCGGCAATGATGCGCCAGACGGGCTTGCCGAAGACTTTGGCCCACAGGTCCCAGAGCGCGTTGACGACGGCGCCGAGGGCGAGGTGGATGACGCCTTTTTCGGGGCCTGGGATTGGGGAGGTTAGCTGAGCGGAAGGGCATTTCGAAGGGGTTGAAAAGGGGAAGGCGGAATTATGAATTGTGGGGTGTATGGACGAGATGGAAGATACCGGAGGGATATAACAACGGAGGGATTACAGTGACAAGAGACGATTGGCTGGAGGGCACAAAGAGGAGAAGAGCTCACCTATCCACCTCAGCTGGCTGTCATTGACCAGATACCTCCACGTTTTGCCCCAATTCTCTACTAACGACTCCAGTGTCTTGCCCTTGATGCGGTCCGCCAGATAGGGTATCGCGTAACAGACGATGTCGTTTCCCCGTCCAATGGTGAAGGTCTATACAGAGTGCTCAGTGAAGTGCTGCGTCAGTGGAGACATCAGAAAAAAGGAGGGAATATTTTCGATGAGTATAGTAAGAAGATGTAAGCAGAGTTACGGGTCAAAGAAAATATGCGAGATAGTATAAAATATACGAAAGAATACGCTTATAACAATCCTCCACAAGCTTCTTCCAAAGGACATGAAATCTGGCATGCTCAACTTTTCTCCGTCTGCCCAAATTTGACAGGGAAGTTCCGAAAGGTCGGTTCCAGTTCCCCTTCAAAGCGCAACCAGCAGGAGCATGAGATAGAAAGAATGTGGTATATAAAAAAGGGGAAAATGGGACTCGCATAAACGACGAGATTACGGCCGAAGAGAGGGAATCCCAACTCACCATTCCATGACCCTCCCACTCCCCATCCGTCTTCAAAATACAGTAGGCTGCTGAGTAATCTCCCGCCGCATTCATAGCATCTGAGCCCGTTTTATCGAGGGATGTCTATGGTGTCGCAGATCAGCATATCTCCCAATACCACCACCCGTTGAATTCTAGCTAATGAAATGTTTTCATATGTCGTAAGAGGACTTTACCCTTTTACACTGTGGTATGAAGAACCGAATTGAACAGAGATGGGAACCCAAGAGACGGAGAATGCTCAGAACTTACGGGAAATCGCACATCCTTCGTCTCGAAGCCCGTTATTGTCACCATGGCTCCGTTGCCTTTCTCTTCTTATTCTCTTTCCTTTATGCCCACGGGTGTATCCTTAAGCTTTTGGCAAAGCTAGTTGTCAATCCTGAACTAGTACTACAATTGAGTTGAATCTCTTTGATCCGGTACTCTGACGACTTTGGCAACTCGATCGAATTGGACGCAAAACTGTCAAAATTGGATCTCGTACTTCAATTGGAGCCCCGTAGTTCAACGATGAGCGAGACGCAAGCTCTTAATGTTGAGATCCCAACGTAGTCCCTATAAGAAAAGCAGCCCCTCTATATAGAAGGGGGACCGACGCGCACCCTGCCCCGCCATAGGCGGAATAAAGTATGCCGAGAACGTGGGGGAGTGGAGACTAGCTAGCTGTGTGGTAGGCTTCGGCCGCGAGCCCGAAAGTATCCACGGGTACGGCGAGATGCACCGATCTGACGATTTCCCAAGGTTCATACGCTCCGCGAGTACGTGGTGCGTGGGAACAGCTTATCGGGATTAGCATGGGAATAGCTAGGTACTTTGTAAATATCCATGTATTCCACGTGGTCGTTACAACTCCACGGCGTTACGAGTTCTTTTTATACTAGGCAAAGTTTCGCTAAAAGCACCATCTGCATGCAGCTCAAGTTTGCTGGATCTCTCTATTCATCAGCCATGCATGCAACATCCATAGCGGTGGAGATGAATCTACCACTAGCTTCTTCCGCCAGAATCCCCACCGTTCACCGTCCAACAAGCTGCAGTTATCATAATCTATGCGCCTTTTCCTTCACAACACCTATCTATATGTTGAAAGTAGAATGGCACAAATACTGTCTAGCATCCGAGCCTTTCCGTTCCAAAATCTCCGCGTACCGTTCTCAATAGTACGCCGAATCAAAAAGTTCGACCAACTCCACCCTCTTCACGCAACCCCCTAACCCACCTCCTAACACGCAGGAGAGGAGTAAAAAGAGGTCAAAAAGATGATTTCCGACACCGGGAATCGAACCCGGGCCTTGCCGGCGCTTGAGAGCGAACAACTCTGCTTGAGAGCGGCAAATCCTAGCCACTAGACCATATCGGATGTTGTTTGATGTGAATATTGTTCCTTTCAAATCCTATATTGACAATAATCCACTGGATTGGCTACGCGCTTGCAGTTGACTAGATAGGGGGTATCAAGATAAGTAGGGAAGGTGGGGATGATGGAAGCCAGGAAAATTCTGCTAGCAAGTGGAGTGGGAACCTGGAGTCAAGAGCTAGCTAGACGAGCATAGCGAGCCCTGGAGCTGTCGGACGGGGACTCCGACATACGCAGCTACCTAGGTGACAGAAAAGGTGTTGCGTCCTATAGCTACAGCGCCTTAGTTAATCGTATGCGAGCTACTTGTAAAAATGTACGCCCCAACTTGCACAAGGGTATTTGTAGTTGTAGAAATTCAAGTCCGTTGGAACGTCTTTGTATGCTCTAATTGGTGCAGCTAGGGCATTGGGCTTGCGATCTTTATTTGGATAGAGCGACGCTTTCTCTGCCACTTAGGTAGCAGCGCTGAATCGCACGTCCGATTAGCAATGCAATAGACAGCGATACGGCATACTGGAACTCTCCGACATCGCCCGCTGAAGCATCACAATGACAGTCGCGAAAGATGTGATTGCAAGACTCTCATTATTCTATGCAAGCTAGACATTACGCATTACGCAGTCGCACCATGATCCATCTGGTGCAACCTGTCTTGAAGAGCCCAATACGTCCGTAGTGTTCTCCAGAGACGGCGCCCCCCTTCTCAAAGTCTGCTTGTCCCAATGGCATCACTCCACCCTGTATCCATCTGCGCGGGCTTCGATTATGCGACTACCGCCACGGGCTGGAGCTATTGCCGCCCACATCGACGGTCTCGAACTCCATATCGTACGCATCCACGTCTTCGAACTTCTTCGCGATGCTGGCTAACTTGGGATCTGGCTTTCCTCCGGATGGTCCGGCCGCCCTGGAGGTGTCCTCTGTAGCCGTTGCTTCCCGCGTTCGTCGCCCCTCCTTGGACTTGTTGATCGGTGATCGCACTTCCCATTCGTCGTCATCAGACTCCTGGGATTCCTGTGACTCATCCTCGTCGTCGTGCTTCTCATGTTTCTTAGTTGGCAACCGCCTCTTTGGAAGCAGTGCTTGCAGCTTGGTGGTGGATACGGCCAATGGCCCAGTTGGGCTTCCTCTCCTCAGTCTTCCACGCTTCTCTGGAGCCGTTGCCTTTGTTGGCGTGACTTGAGGGGAGGATTCGGGATCGCGGGTGATGGGCGATGAGAGCCTGTTCTTGTTTGCAGGCGAGCCTCTTGATGGTGAGATTGTTCCGCTGCCGGCAGCCAGAGGAGAAGATGATTGCGGATCTTGTGATAGGGGGGATGAGAGCTTCCTCCTCTTGCCAGAAGACCCTACTGATGGTGTACTTGCTCCACTGCGGCCGACAACTGGGGGAGATGATTGTGGAACTTGTATGTCGCGGGATGAGAGCTTCCTCTTCTTTCCGGACGAGCTCGTGGATGGCGTGTTTGCTCCACTGCGGCTGGGGGTTGGAGAAGACGATTGCGGGACTTGGATGTCGGGTGATGAGAGCTTCCGCTTCTTTCCAGCAGAGCTTGTGGATGGTGTACTTGTTCCACGGCGGCGATTCCTCAGTGCCTGAGACTGGTCGGCCGTCCTGTCCAATGACGCCAACTTGTCAATCGCATCCAGAAGACTGGGCTCCCGAGCTCTGCGCTTGAACTTCTTCAGCGCAAGAAACGAGGTCTCGTGCGCGGGTGTTCCTCCGATCTTGATTGCGGAGGGAGGGCGGGTGCCGTGGGCAGGAGACGAGGAGTCGAGCGAACCAAGGGACAGCAAACTAGGGTCCATAAGACTGCTCTCATCCTCCAGATTGGTCACCTCCTCTTGCGTTGTGAGTTGTGCGGTCGGTTGTTCTGCGAGGGTTCGCGGTTTCGCAGGAAGCGCACCGTGCATCCAAGGTCGGCTAGTACCACTTTGTTGTTCAAAGAACATGGGCATCTTCCTCTTCCGGATTGCTCTGGAGTGTGATATCTTGCGTACCATACCATCGCTATCATCGCTGAAGTCTTCTATCGCAGGGGTGTCGGACCACTCGGCTTCTGGTTGGGAGGAGACGCGTTCGTTCTGGATACCGCGACTGGCGCGCGCTCTGGTTCTGTATTGGCGACCCATGGCGCCTGTGGTCGTCATAGGTGCCGTGTGACTCTGGAGGTGAGGTAGGTCGGTACAAGGTGTATATGTGAGTGTTGGCGGGGTGGTAAATGTGAGCGGGCTGGGTGTTAGGTGTGGGGATTTCGAGCGCGTGTATTTGAGATCGACGCGGCTGCCGGAAGCAACTGTGCGTAAAGCTTAGCTTTGCCTAGCCGAAGCTTATTTAGCGCTCCCGCGTCACTGCACAATATCATCATGCACCCACCATTATTTAGATTGATGCATCTCAATAATACTACTATTGTACTTGCACCACAATATTCCACCGTGGTATTGTTGCTCGAAAGAGCCGACTTATTGGGGCTTTTCTTGCTACTGAGCCTGAGGGAGACTGGCCTTGGGAAATAGGAAAGAAGGACCGTTGTTCACAGGGGTCGCAGGTTGAGATGTCGAGTTGACTCCATCGTATCTAGGTGGCTACGTGCAGTCGAGACCATGCTTTTTGCTAACCAACAGAGAGTCCACATGCAATTCCGCCTACATCGTGGGGCTTTTACTGAGCAAGCCGTATGCGCATTTATGCGCGGGCGCTTCCACTATGTCGGACACGTTCTGTGCAACGTGCTGGGGGTCGAGCTGGATCACAACCGTTCAAATGATTGGCGATTGGACAACAATACCTGTTTGGGCCCATCCCATTCCCATGTTATTATCCGTTCCATCATGCTTTTCCATTGTTCTGGATTCTTATTGTGTAATGGTGCAATCGACAATCTACAGGCCAATGTGCCTGCTGAATTATCCCTGATTGACGCCGTCCCATCAATAATTCTAAGCATTCTCACCTACGGGGGTGAGGTCCAAGAGGGCTTGGTCAGGTGAATTCACGAAAGCACGTGACTATAATCCGCCTAGCCAGCTCGAGGATTAAGTGTCCATAAAGCAGATTCCTGGACGATACTGCTCATATGGGCACCCGTGAAGAGTGGCACACACAACCAAGTCTGATCCAGATCCTGGACGGGCGTGCCAAAGTCCATACGTATGGTGAATCACGTGACTGACTTTTAATCGCTCCAACCGCACGGCGGTTTCAATCCCACCCTGCATGCTGCAATCTGCAGCCACATGGACGTAAGGGGAGACGAACCCGAGGATTATGTTTGATGCACATGCTCACTGCAGTCCAGAGCTGGAGATGCAGCCAAAGCACAGTGCCAAGGCGGTTCCTGGAGTTAATGTTACGAGTTGGATGACTCCAAGACAGCAGAAACCGAACGGCGTAAGGCAGCAACCAAGCCTGGAGCTACAAGTCGAGCATCCCAGGCGGGCTCTGTTAGTATACCGCTGAACACCACATCTTTTCTCGTCAAAAGCCCTCTTTGCCAACCACACATAATGTCTGCTCGCGTGCCCCCGTTCGACTACCCCCAGTCATTGCAAGAGTACATGATCACCGATAAGGAATTCTTGAGGCGGCACCCGCAATATCACATGCTGGTCAGCGGAGCGGTGATCTTCGACGGCGAGGGGAAGATGCTCCTTGTCCAACGCGCCAAAGAGGAAAAGGCATTTCCAAACTTCTGGGTAGGTAAATAAGGCAGTCGCCGGAGAGTCAATACATGATGCCAAACTGTATTCCTCCCGATATAGCACATGCTGACAACTTCTGTCTAGGAGATTCCAGGGGGTAAAGTGGACGACACAGATGAAACCATCCTCCACGCAGTTGCGCGAGAAGTCAAGGAAGAGACTGGGCTCCGGGTAACGAGATTCGTCCGGAAGGTTGCCGAGTTTGGCTGGGACGAACCGTCCAAGGCCTGGCTGAAGCTGATCTTTGAGGTGGAGGTGCAGGAGTTGGGGAGGGTGGTGCTTGACCCAATCGAGCACCAAGCCTATGTATTTGCGACAGAGGAGGAGATCACCGCGGAGCTGGTAGCGGGAGGGACAACTCTGAGCTGGATCTCGCCGCCAAACAAAGAGGTGAAACTTGCAGCGTTCAGGCTACGGCGAGAGGCCGGGGAAGGCCCTGATGCGTCAAAGGCGGCAAGGAGGGTACGGAGCGGAGGTGCGGAGGGTGTGTGAAAAGCCCACAAGATGGCAAAAGCAACCGCCACCATAGAGCATACCTAGGGACCGAGATAGTTGGACTCCACGTGGTGACTAGGCGTATAGAGATGTGGAGTGGCTGAATAATAATATCGTCTGCATCGGAGGGAACGCACGTTTGGGGCCATCATCACCGGCTTCTCACCTTGTTGAAGTCTCCACTAGTTTCTTGGCGTCGCCCGCATCCCAACCCGCCGCCGACCGCAACCAGAGACCTGGAGCCCACGCCAGCGTCCATACAAACGTCCGCGACCCGCGACCTTCAACCCTCGACAAGCAGACAGGCGCTGCAACGACAATGAGCGGCGAGCACAGCTTCATGGCCTCCTCTGCGACGCCCGCTCCGGCCCCTCCGCCGCTGGCCGCCCAACCTCACAACACGAATCCCGCCCCGTCCGTCTACCTCCGCGCATCTCGAGTCCCTCCGCTGACCGCATACAGAGCGAACCAACAACAAGGTCACCCATCATTTAGGCGCCAGCGCGCCAGCAGAGCCTGCGAAAGTAAGTGATAATTTGTTCTCCTCGCGCGTCGCTGCTGCTGCGTGTCAACGTGCGGTGCTGGCAGCTTTATAAATATCCAGACAACTGTGCCTCGGCACCGAGGTCGACAGCTTCATCAAACCGCTGCTAACCACATCTCCAGCTTGCCATGCCCGCAAAGTGAGTAATCGAAACGAGAACCGGCGACAGTAGTGGACGAGCACCGCGTAACCGTTTCCCAGGTCCGATGCGACGCCGCGAGCCTCGGGGTGCCATGCACCAATTGCACCGCCTTCTCCATCGAATGCCGCATCCCCGCACCCAAGCGAAAGAAGACCCAAGCCAGGTTAAAGGATGAGAACAGGTGCGAACCTATCGCAGTTGCTCTTTGCTTGCTTGTGCTGACTGTGATGAAGCCAGCAGGATGACGGCCAAACCGATGGGCCCTCGCCCGCCACCAGCAGCACTCCCGCCGCCGATACTCGAGATAAGACGGCGGTATACAACTCCCCGGATGGCACTCCATCCACGGCGGTATCGAATGCCTATGCGGCCGCGCAAGCGTCGCATAACGGAACCTATGTACAGTTCATGAAACCCAAGTTCGCGAGAGCGCCCATCAAGGAGGCAGGTCGTGTGGCCTACCTAGGGGAGTCATCTAACCTGTCACTTCTTGTTCACGACCGGCATGGTAACACGGATGTGGTCCACTACCCACTCCCGGAGAATGTCAGGGGCACAAAGGCGCGCTCCAACGACTTGGACAATCTGGAGATCGACATCCTGCACAAGAGAGGAGCATTCTTGCTCCCGCCCCGGTCACTGTGCGATGAATTGGTAGAAGCCTTCTTCAAATGGGTTGCACCGGTTGTTCCGGTCATCAACCGCAGTCGATTTATGCGCCAATATCGGGACCAGAAGAACCCGCCATCCCTTCTCCTCCTGCAGGCCATTCTTCTGGCAGGGTCCCGCGTGTGCACGAATCCTCAGCTGATGGACGCCAACGGCTCGACTACCCCGGCGGCCATGACTTTCTACAAACGGGCCAAGGCACTGTACGATGCAAACTACGAAGATGACCGAGTAACTATCGTGCAGTCCGTGATCCTGATGGGCTGGTACTGGGAAGGACCTGAAGGTATTTTTCCCAAGCCAGGAAGTATTGACGGAGACTAATGTTGTAGATGTCACAAAGAACGTGTTCTACTGGAGCAGGGTTGGTATTGTCATTGCGCAAGGGTCCGGCATGCATAGAAGGTAAAGTCACCCCATATGTTCCCCCAAATTGGTCTGACGTCCACAGCGTCGAAGGGTCCCAGCTCAGCAAATCCGACAAGAGACTCTGGAAGAGGATATGGTGGACGCTCTTCTCTCGTGATCGCTCGGTTGCGGTCGCCCTCGGACGGCCTGTGGCAATCAACCCGAATGACTCGGACGTGGAGATGATCTCGGCGGAGGACTTCATCGAGGATGAACCCGATCGCCCGGCTGAATATCCTCCAGATCCCGTCCATGTCAACTTTTTCATCAATTACGTGAAGTTGACGGAAATCATGGGGTTGGTTCTTTCGCAGCAATACTCGGTTGCTTCCAAGTTTAGGCGAAATAACGCCCTGGACTTAACGCACAGCGACATGGCGCTCGCAGACTGGTTACAAAACTGCCCACCAGATGTGCAGTGGGAGAGGAACCGTCACCACTTTTGGGCCGCTCTGTTGCATTCAAATTACTAGTAAGTGAACTGTGCCCAGTCCTGCATGGTGTGCTCACAGCCGCCGTAGTACCACTCTCTGTCTGCTTCACCGAGCCCATATGCCACCCGCTGGATCGCCCAAGAACGGACTCGATAGCTACGAAGAAGCAGCATATCCATCCCGAAACATCGCCTACCAGGCGGCCGGCATGATCACCTCCATCATCGAGAAACTTCGAGATAACGGTGAATTGCGGTACACCCCTGCATTCATCGTGTACAGTCTGTTTTCCGCACTCATCATGCACGTTTACCAGATGCGATCGTCCAACAAGTCCATTGTTGCGGCGACCGAACAGCGCCTCGAGATTTGCATGGACGCGTTGAAAGAGGTTTCGAAGGTCTGGCTTGTCGCTAAGATGGTCCACACCCTGTTTGAGTCCATCCTAGGGAACAAGCACCTAGAAGAGCGCCTTCAAAAGGCGGCAGGGAAAAGACATCAGCGCAACAAACCGTCAGGCCCACCTCCAGCGCAACAAAAACCCGCGCAGGATCCACACAAACGCAAGTTTGACGAAATGGATCTTGGATTCGCTAACACCACACCTGCACAACAAGTGTCATATGAAAGGTCGAGGCCGCAGACACCAGCAGTTACGCCTTCTCGGGAGTTGCCCCAACAGCAGCACATGCCCCAGATGACTGCAGGCTCGCCTCATATGACGAGACAGAACAACGATGCATTCATGGGGCCTTCGCGGTCGGGCACTCGGCCTACGACACCTTTCAATCCGTCCTACTCGTACCCCGGGACGCCGCCTGACCTGTATCTAGTTACGAGAAACTCACCCAACATTTCGCAGGAGCTGTGGCAGAACTTCCAACCCGATCAACTGTTCCCGGCCGATACACACGTGAGCTTCCCTCAAATCTCACCGGTGCAGAACCACAACAACTTGGTCGACCCGGCGTTGTCACGGCCGCAATACTCGCAGAACGCGGGCATGCCGCAGAACGTGCCTAACATGGGGAATCAACATCCCGGCATGCCCATGCCTGGGTTCGATCAGAATGACCCCCAGGCCTGGGCTCACCAGGTCGATATGATGGCGCAAAACCAGCAGGGCGCGGCGACGGATGACGCATGGAGCAGCAGCAGCAACGGACCAGGAAATCCGATAGTGCCCACGACACTAAACGTGGAAGATTGGTACGCCTTCCTCCAACCCAACTCCGCCAGTATCCCCGACGAGCTTTTGAACCTTTATGGCAACAACCCTCCCACGTTCCATGCTTGATATGATTTTCTTTTCTTTTGTTTGGTTCATGACTGACGATTATTGGTGTAAAGGTTCCATTTCTTTGGCATTAATGGGGGCGACGATGCTTACCAGGGTCACTTCGGTGTCTAATAAGGTTGATGGGTTCTGGCGTCTCCTTTTCTTGGTGCGGCGCACCTTCGGGTTTGGGGTTATCTACTATGGGGGCAGGAAGTACTACTGGCGGGTTTTGTTAGGATTTGCGGCGACGGCGTTGACGTGCTAGTTGACCGCTGCGATAGGATTGTGTTGGCGTTTTTGATGTTGGGCTTCAGCGTCTTGTTGGTGGGCTGCCGCAAAATATTGTTGAACTATGTTACTATAGTGGATATATCTTTTGTAATACAGGCGAGAAAAAAGATTTCACTATTCGCAATTTCGTCACACAACTTTGGGTCTATTTATTAGGCTCGGGAACCCGACCGATACTTTACTCTTCTTCTATCGGCACATTCGCCGCCCTCGGCGTCGGAGACCTCTATCCCGACCACGTGCTGCGGGTAAATAAGCCCCGGCATACCCAAACCAGCAACCCTCCACCCACTTCATTCATCCACGCAGCACACTTGCACACTGCGGGGTGCCCAACAGCTAACAGCAACAAATCAATTCAATCAATCCGTCAATCAACCCAAGCAACAAGCGCCCCGCCTCCCGGTAATCCCTCCGTTGCCGTACCCAGCCATCCCACTCTGCCTCTCCGTAACCCGCACATATATCCCGGACGGGCATCCGCAAACATGGCGCCTCCTACGAGCTCGCACTCGCACTCCCAGTCACTGTCGCATTCACGCCCAGGAAATCCACGCCGGGGATTCGTACGGATCAACGTCGATTCCAACACCGACCACATCTACAAGCGTGTCGACGATCACAACCGTAGCCCAGAGGAGCAGAGCGACAGGGAAAGCGTACGAGTGAGAGAGCACTCCGCGCCTTCGTCTGGGAGCACGCACCTGAACATCTTGACGCGGCCGTTTGAGAAGGAGGTGGTTAGGAGCTTCGAACGGATTGTCGACGGGAGGGTTGTCCGGGATACGGTTCGGCATTACAGCGAGGGAGACGATCGTCGGGATTCCAGGAAGGAAGAGAGGAGGAAGCAGATCGAGGACAGGTACGATTGCAGCGAGCTTTGAACGGCTTGGACGCGGACTGCCTGCTGGACTGTTGTCTCGACGGGCTCTCTGGTGACGAACACCATCACGGCTGTACGACACTTGCACGTACAAAAAGAGGACTTGAACCGCTCGGCGTACGCAAAAGCACCACATACACTAAAATGGCGCAGCAAGATCTGCCTCCCCTCCGCATAGCCGTCGGCTGCGACGACGCCGGCGTCTCCTACAAGGAAGCCATCAAGAAGGACTTCTCCGCCTCCCCGCTCGTCTCCGACATCATCGACGTCGGCGTCCCCTCCTCCACCGACAAGACCGCCTACCCGCACGTCGCCGTCTCCGCCGCCCAGCTCGTCGCTGACGGCAAGGCCGACCGCGCCCTGCTCATCTGCGGCACCGGCCTGGGCGTCGCCATCGCCGCGAACAAGGTCCCCGGCATCCGCGCCGTGACCGCGCACGACAGCTTCAGCGTCGAGCGGGCCATCCTGAGCAACGACGCGCAGGTCCTGTGTATGGGCGAGAGGGTCGTGGGGCTGGAGCTGGCGAGGCGGTTGGCCAAGGACTGGCTGGGATATCGGTTCGATAGGACGAGCGCGAGCGCGAAGAAGGTCGACGCGATTATGGAGCATGAGAGGAAGAATTATGCTGAGTTGCTGAAGGATCAGCCGACGACTGGGGGGTGTGCGTAGGGAGGGAAGGAAGTAATGAGACCACGCGTGATCTCCGGTCTTCGTTGACGGCATTGAATTTGGGCATATTGATGAGGGGAAGGGGGCGTACATAGAAGCGTTCAAAGCGCTGTAGCTTGTTAGGTTTATGATGTTTTCTTTGCATGGACAAAAGATCATGTCGCCTCTCTTGACCAATAGCAGAATGTGTATATTGCCAGCTCTTGTCTTCCCGCGCTGTACAAATGCTCCAAGTCAGAAAAAGTCCCATTGGTATCTCCCGCCTGCAACTTCAAAGCATGCCCGGTTGTATCTCCAGCTCCTCAGGGGCATCTACCATCCGTCACCTAATATCCAAACTCCCAGATATCCTTCTGGTACGCCTCCGTCAGCCTCTCATCGTCCCCAAACAGCTCCTGCCACTTGGTGAACCCCCCATCCAGCACCAACACCTTCTGTTCCTTCTTCTTCTTCGTCGCCTTGCCCTCCCCCTCCTCCTCCCCCTCCTCCTCACTAACACCAACACTCACGCTCCCCTCCCCATCCAACCTCCTCTTCTCCCGCAAATACCTCAGCGCCGCACTCGGCCCCCGCTGCTGACTCAACGCACAATGGAACACAACGACATCCTTATCCTGCAGCTTGCGCACGAGCTCCGGCGTCCGGAAGTCCAGCTCGCTGCTCGGCACCCACGTGCTGCCGCGGATGTGCCCGCCGATGTGGTCGCCGTCGCGGACGTCGACGATGGCGATGTTGGGCGCCGGGGTGCTGGTGCTGCTGGATTCCGGCGGGGATTGCGGGGAGGATGTGGATGTGGATGTGCTGGTTGAGGAGGAGGGCTTGGGGGTTACGGTGTTGGAGATGGGGGCCGCGAGGAGTTGTTCGGCGAGGGCTTCGCGGGAGATGTGGGAGAGGGAGGAGAGCGTGATGTCGGACATAGTGGAGGTGTTTAGCGTGCGGGAGGCGGAGGCCGAAGTGCGGGTTGTGTTGTAGCGAGCGGTGGATGTGCGGGAGTGAGAGATGGTTTGGTAGGCGTAGAGGCGGTATGCTTCCATGTAACGAGGGTGCAGCGAGAGTCTGGGTCCAAAACGGACCTTGGAGGTGTTAAATGAGGGTGCAAATACGAGCTGAGCGGGTGGCATATGATGTTGTGCAGTGTTGATTAGTCGTAGCGGGATGTAAAGAGATCGCGTTAGTGGGGTTGGTGATGGCGCGATGGCACGTGATGTGAATCCATCTGATAAGCACTCCGCCTAGGCCAAATACACATTTTGTGGCGATGAAATGTCTCTAAAGGGAAAATAGAATTCCAAGTCCGAACTTCATACTCCGCTACCATAGAGTTCCAAGCCACGAACGCCATGAAAAAAATGCTGTAAAAGATCAGACCGACTCTCGCAGTCGTACAACAGCTCAGTCCTTCTTCGGCACAGAGCCAGCCTCTAGATCGACGGCCTCCCGATAACCCAGGTTCCTTCTTCTCTGCTCGGGCGTCCGGGACCTCTAGTCCTTTTTCCCTTGCCTGCCAAAGCCTCCGAGTAGGTTCTCCTTTTCACTTGACTTCAGGAACCCGGAGGACGCAACATAGCTCTTCCTCCTCATCCTGTTCTTCCCGATCACGGATCCGACGAGCAGAGCTACGATTGCCATTCCCAGCGCCAGGAAGGGATGGCTCGAGCAGAAGTTGCGAATGTTGAAGAACCAGCGAGAGAGGGCGCCGGTGGTAGACTTCGCGGGGATTTTGGGGGGTGACGATATGATCTTGGGGATGGTCTCCAGGATGTAGGTGCGAGAGACGCGGATGGGCTCGCCGTTGATGGTGGTATCCCAGAAGCGTTTGTTCTGTCCTTGGACTTAGATATCGTAACTCATGATTAGGTGCTTTGAGACTCACATCCTCGTCATTGATGATAACCCTCTCCCCATCAACCTTCACATCCACCCCATACGTCGTCTTCACCCATCTGTCCCAGAACACGCCATCTACCCAGGCGAACCCAACGCTCTTGCGATCCAGCTCGTCCATATCGATCCGGATATTCTTGGCGTTCCTAACAGCCCTTTCATCGCCCTTGTCCTCTGCTTCCTCGATGCGCAGCTGCTTGGCATCCCGCAACTCCTGGCGCTCCAGTTGGAACATCTGCGTCTGCTTGTCGATCCACTCAAGCGCCGCATTTTTCAGCTCGCGCCTAGCGTCTGCAAATTCGTCCTTGCGCTCTCGGTTCAGGATGGCTAGAACGACGTACTTCCCGTCCATGATATCGCGTGCGTTGGAGGCTACCAATTCTGGGACGATGGGTAGCCAGACGGACTGCATCCACGTAAGCACCTTCTTGACGTCGCGCGTGTCCTTCGGGGCCAAGGGAGCATAGTACGACGGTTTCCCGTCTCTTGAAACCATGATGCGAGGCCAGGTCGAGATCTTGAAGCGCTTGAACATCGCCGGGTCCTTGCTCTTCACCAGTTTGGCCTTGTCAATGAGGCTAAGCGTAAGGCGGTCCAGAGCCATGAAGTCCTCGGTAGTCGTAGCATGGTCGTAGAAGAAGACGAAGATGACTTCTTCCGTCTCCTCAAGCTTCTTAAAAGCAGCCAAGTCAACGTCAGGTACGCCAGAACCTACATCGACCGCCTTCTCAGCGTAGGCCAGGAGGTCGCCAACTCCCCGGAGCCCATTGTATTCGGTGCGCTGGCCTCCCCGGAAGAACAAGAGCGTTGGGTAACCTCTAACACCTGCGTCCTTGCATAGCCTCTTCTCCACGTCGCAATTGACCTCTCCAACGTTGAGCTTACCGCGCATTTCGCGGGCCATGGCCTCCCAATTGGGTTGCATCGCCTGGCAGTGGTGGCACCACGGAGCATAAAACTTGATGAACCATGGATCCAGCGTATTGGTGACCTTCTTCTGAAAGGTCTCAGCGGTGAGAGGTTCTGATATACCGGAAGGGTTGAAGTTCGCTTTAGGCTTCTCAGGTTCCTTCTCCTTCGATGACCCAGTCTTGGTGATCTGAGACGCTTCGCTCGCAGGAGCTGAGGAAGCTGGCGTTTCTTCTTTTGCAGCCTCCTTCTCCTTGACCTCTTCTTGCGTTTCTGGTCCGGTTTCCACTGAGTTAGCCCCTACCTTCGGTAGCTTTGGGCCTCCTTTTACGCGCGATCCCGGCCGCACACTCTCGAGAATCTCCTCAACCCACTGGCTCAATTCTGGTAGGTCCCTTGCACCCGTAAGCCTCTTGATCTCCTTGCCATCCTTGAACTGTACAACAGAAGGGTAATTTTGGATATCGTGGGCGTTGCAGGCATCCCTAAACGCTATGCAGTCCACTTTCGCAAACTTGAAATCGTAATAGCGAGTAAATGAGTTCAAAGAGTCGCCTTCGCTCTGTTCTCTCGATTGTATCGGCTTCGATGTGTAATAAAACTCGTACAGCGTCTGCCAGGTAGGCCCGAACGCTAGGCAATGAGGACATTTCGGAGAGAAAAACTCGACCAGCCTGCCTACTGTCAGAGGTGTTTCGCGAACAGGTGTCCTCGGTTGGGGGGGCATCTCACCAGTTCCCCTTGCTTATGTCTTCATCGATGCGAACGGAGTCCAACTCCTTCATAGGTGGGACTGTTTGGCCATTAAATCTGGTGTCTGGTACTTTTTCCTCCCAGTCATCTGCAGCATCACTAGCTGGTGCGGCCTCGCCCGCCAGCACCGTTGCGAATGTCGCCAGCGACAGGAGCGAATAGAACAAGGAGCGCATTGCGAAAGGGATGAGGCGTGGAAGTAATGAAGGCGCCGAGGCCTATTGGTGTAAGGCGCAGTGCCTTCAAACGAGTAGACGTGGACAATAGGACAAGCCCCAGCTTTCTCGGTCCTTCGAGTTGGTCGTAAGGCTTCTGGGGCAGCGTTGTTGTAGATCTCTCACATTGCCGCGTGCGAGCAGATGATCCCTGACCTGCGGAGGAAAGCGGTAGGGGTCGAGGCTTGGCACGCGCAACTTCATCTCGACCTCGCGAAGCTCCACCGTCATCAATTGAGCCCCAATTCCCCTCCCCGCACATCCATCCCCCTACCGCAACGATGAGGGCCGCTTCCAGGCTTCTGGCCGCTGTCAAGGAGCAGTATCTCGAGGCCGGCGCGCCTACTGGTCTCACCGGCCTCCTCACACACCCCACGCCCCGATCGACCCTTCTGTACCTCTACAGCTCGACGCTGGACAAGCTCCAGAACATACCAGAGAGCTCTGTGTACCGACAGGCCACCGAAGCGCTCACCAAGCACCGCCTAGCGATCATTGAGGCCGCAAAGCCCAAGGGCTTGAAAGAATGGCAGCAGCACGTCCAATACCAGGTCTCGGAACATCCCAAGGCGTTTGAGATTGTCAAGACCACGAATGGGGATCTCGTCCGGCTCAAGAAGACCAAGAAGGTAGTGGATTTTCGATCGGCGAGGGCGGAGTGGGATGGAGAGACGCAGATTTCGCCAAAGGAAGGGATCCATCCCCTGCATGAGCGGTGGGTGTTCACGAGAGCTGCCGGTGGAAAGGACTACAATCCGCACGACGAAGTCCATGAGGTTAAGCTTCCGGTGGAGCCGCAGCTTACGGCTGAGCAGTATGTCATACGGTGGTGTTCTTGTCCGCACGTATTTGCTGACCTCTCACAGAATTTCCGAAGTGGAGAGCCAGATTGGTGCAGGCCTTATCGAAGAGGTCATCCAGGTGGCCGAAGGTGAGCACAAGCTCGTGGACGTGATGATTGAGAATAAGGTGTAAGTTGATCGCAATGCACATGATATAAATGGGAGGTTTCTAACAAACTGCAGTTGGGAGCCGCTCGCGGAGCAGGCGCCAGAGGGTCAGTGGACGTACTTTGAGCGCGGTGGCCATACCAAGACGCAGGCGCCATAGAGTGAATGCTAAAGTAAATGTATATATTGAAGATCAGGGGTGTTTCGAATAGAGAAGCTTCGACGTCTATGCTTTCTTCAGCCCTCAGAGTCTGTGCTAACATTTGATATCCGAGGATGCCGAGAGTAATCAGGGTGGTCCAATGAATGTCAGAGGGTCGAATTGAAATGCGCGGTTGGAGCTTCGATTAACGTACTCTGCCCTAGGTCTCTACAACCGTGCTAAGTTCCTCATACACATACTTCAGCACCCCTCTACTGTGTAGACTCCGGCGTGCTAGGTCTGCCCCATCCCAGTTCTTGCTGTCTGCCTGTTTTTGTCCACAACGGTCGTGGGCGCAGCGGCTCAACACCTTCAGGTCCAGGCCTTGCTGCAGAATGCGGCGCCAAGATCAGGCTGAGAACCCGCATCTGCACTGCCTCATAGCATCATGTCGCTGCCTATCTTTCGCCATCATACTGTCACTCCACCCTCTATAATCTGATTTCGACCTTCTTCTATGCTGAAATCGGCGACCGCATTACCTGTCCTGCTCCCGGGGGCTTCCTGCGTGCACGTGTGACATTCACGATTAAACCCTTCAACACCTTGGTCATTGTTCATCAACTTCTGCAAATTGCAGTAGACCACCTATGGCTCTCTATAAGCCGATGGAAAGTGCTCAACATATCAGGCTTCTTCGTGTTCCAGCAGCACCAAGAGCCGCTGCCCTTTTGGATTGGACGTTCTGTTGGACAGGCTTGGTGATACTCAGACGTCCGATCCACGAGACCATGTGTACGCCTTTCTGGGGCTGAATGAAGATCATCGAGTCGTCATTAGACCTGATTACAATGCTTCGATCGGCGAAGTATTCACACATGCGACCAGAGCCATAATTGAAGGGACCAAAACTTTGGATACTTTCCGATTCCTGCCCCGATGTCGCAGAACTGAAGGCTTTATGCTACCTTCATGGGTCCCGGGTTTGTCCAGAAGGAATCAGGAACCACGAATTGCGGAGCCTTCCCTTTACCGTGACCCAACTTTCGCAGCATCGAAAGGATTCTGCTACAAGACTCGAGTATCCCCGTGGCCAGCGGACATCCTCCCTGTTTCCGGGCGCATCATTGACTTCCTTGAGGCTAGGCTACCGCCTCTGTTCGGTCAAGCTTTTGAAACTCCTTTTTCAGATGGAGGAGTTCTGCTCACACGGCGCCCACGTTTCTTCTCCTTGACTGACGAACAAGTCATATCTATCGACAGTGGAGCACTGACAGACTCGACACAAAGTCTGAGGAAAAGACTGCTGTCTGTACTTGTATCTGGCCATTTCAATACCGAGGAGATGCTTGCTAGGTATGACGAGGGCGGAAACAACGATCGCACGGAGGCCATTTGCCCTCACATTCGCTTCTTAAGTCTGCGGATATGGAGAATGAAAGATCACGAATTGTGGATCACGCGCTCGAAAAGACTAGCGCTCGTCCCGCCTACCAGTGGTGAAGAAGGCGGTATGCTTGCAATTGTACATGGTCTCCATCTTCCCGCGCTCCTAGCAAGTAGGGAAGATGGTACATATGTCTTCAGGGGTCAATGTTACCTAGAGGATGCCATGTTTGGCGAAGCAATTACATGGAAAGAAGACGAGGCGGACATTCTGCCGCTGGAATGAAGCTGTAGACTGCGCCATAAACCTTAGCACACGATGCCACCCCACTGGCCCACTCGGTGCACTGGAAGGAAGCGAGATCTAGAGGCTGGTGCAGGCCGTGTAATGCGACTGCATCAGAATCATGTGCGCGCTGCTACGCCGCTATTAGTGCCGCGACAACACCAAGAGAAAATTGATTCTATAGCACTTCGAGCATTTAACGACAAGCTTGAATAGCGAGTGCGGCGCGGGTTTCATCCCATATGCACAGCCTCACCATAGCCGCCCTGGCAACCATGAACTATTAGTTTCTCTTAACTTATGTTTGACTACGTCCAATACGACTGGAAAACATTATTTTAGATTTTCCTTCTTGCGAACTATGGCTCATGTAAGTCGTTTATGGTGTCGCTCGCGTACAAGCCGTCACTCATGAAATGGTGCAGCATACCGACGATTCACCGTCACCATTCTCTGACCCAGCAACTGATCCAACAATGGGAGCGCCCGCATTGCAAGCATTCCAACAAATAAACGACTACGGAACGATGTTACCGTCAGACGACGATCAGCACTCTCGGACTCGTGAATGGACGGGACTCGAAACTGTCTTCTTTGTTATCTGGCTCTGTGGCGCAACTACCCTGTGGATGATAATCATTAAAGTCTTCTGGGAGGCCTACTGGGATGGACCTGTCATTGGTCATTAGGAATTAGGGTCTGGGAGAAAAAACGGCATAACTAATCGTGCCGCAAACTCTAGAAGACATATGGACGTAGGGAGACTAGACGCGCATACAATACAACCCTATTGCCAGATATAGGTATTTTAGGAGGGTAGTGTTTTACGCCACGGCTCTTTACGTGATTATACTCGCTTCCGGCTGGATTGCTCAGAGGAGTCGTACGACGTGGGATGGGGCTGGGTGGCCTGATGCGGCTGAACTTCAGCTCGCATTCCGTTCAAATCGCCCTCTCTTATATACAGTACATCTTCGTTTCGAGAAATTGCATTTCTCAAGCTTCTCCATCCATTTTATTCTACAAGGGAGGTCAGGACCATGCGTTCGTGAACAATCTCTTAGCCTGACTTGTCGAGATACATTGGTCGCGTGTTGGGGTTCTCATTGCCCGTCGTACTGCTGGTCCGAAAGTTCCGAAAGTTCCGAAAATCTTATTCCAAAATGGCATTGCAAAGCCCTGAAATATCTAAGTCGCACTCGTACAGCAACCCTAACGATAGACCGCCCCGGTTCGTACGTGCCCAGGGTGAGGAGGTCCCCAATGGCCGTTGGCTTTGCGCGGACGGTCCATATCAGGAATACATCACCAAACTTTGTGGCTGGAACCCGGACCTTGGGCAGGCCGATCCAGAAAATTCAGGTATTCCGTTAAGCAAGAGGGCAGCTAGTGTCACGCTGTTGACCGTGGACGGAATCGGCACCTACCACCGTGTGTCCACATTTGATGCTTCCCAAGATCTTCACAAACTACAAAAACAACTCCGAGGCTCCGCTTCGGGATCCAAAAACGTCTGGATCGTGGAAAATATCAATCCTAACCTCGTGGCTACCATTGGTGAACATTTCAATATGGATCCAAGGTTTTTCCTCGATTTTGAAAGGTCCTCCAAATGGCGGCGCTGGGCTCATGAACCAAATCTAGCTCCCGCTTTACCGGCTCTGATCAACAGCAGAGATTTTTTCTCTCTCAAGTATTACGATTTGCGCGACTTTGGACCTGAGATAGATTCATACAGTGTCTCCTGCGCGGACACCGGTAGGCATCTATCTAGGATAAAATGGAACGACTGTTGGGTTTCTCCCTCAATTGTAGACCGTAGCTGCTCCCTGTACAGCCGAATCACCGAGCAGAATGGTTGGGATTGTGGGTTCATGCTTCCTTACAGATGAATACTCGGCTAATTGAGATAGTGGTAATATTGTGTGATCCTCCGCTCCGCCATGTTCATGTCTGGAAACGAACAGAGGGTGGTGACTACTATCCACAGCAAGTCATACTACGCCGGGATCGCGCATTCCAACATGGGTACCCCGATTTTATGCCACCACACTCATATTCTTCCCCTGCAATCCCAGATGGCCCTCCCCGAGATTCCCTGTCTGGAGACCTTATCTACTACCTATTGAATCATAGCCTTAGGACCCGCGTGCCCACCCAATTCTCCGCGACAGGCCTTGAGATCCCACTCTTCTACTTGCGAAAGATTATCGGTTCGCACTACATGCAGCTAATCAAGTTCACTACGTCGTACCTTGCACAGTTCGAGTGGCCTCTTTTGCGCCGTGAAAGCCTCGATAACGTTACCACCACATGGGCTCAAGGACGCTGGAGCGAGATCCAGGGGGTTTCACGTCGCTGCAATGAATATGTCGATAATCTCGAGTCGCTCTTCCTTAGCCTCAATGTCCCATTCGGCGACCCACAAATTGGCACGGAAAGGAACTGGGCAGATACGAATCTGGACTTCCAATTTCTTCTACATCAGGCCAAATCCGTCAAATCACGGACCAATGAGCTCAACAATGCATTCACTGGACTAACGGGCATTGTGAGGAACTCACAGGCCCATCGTGAGGCCGAGCGATCCCTCATCGAAGCAAAACGTTCTGTCCGCGAGGCGAAAAATATGAAGGTACTTACTCTCATCGCCATGATATTCATTCCACTCGCTTTTACTTGCAGTCTCTTCAGCATGGGCGACAGCTATATTCCTGGAAAGGCGAATTTTTGGATTTTTTTCGCAGTTAGCGTCCCATTGATCATTCTAGTATTCATCGGAGCTTTCCTGGGCGAACTTGGGTATAATAATGAGGGAGAGTGGGCATGGGTGACCTTTCGGACTAATTTGATCGCGATGCTAACCAGGAAAAGCAGAAAGCAGATTCGAACCAAGAACTGGTGAAAGCGACTAGGGCGTAAGAATCGCATTTGTCGTATCTCGTAAGTGACTCGCCGTGGACACAAGGTTTTGGAAGCAAATCAAGCATTCGCCAGCGGCGAAAATTACATATCGATTGGTGTGGATCTTTGGGATTTCCTAAAGCAATAAAGGAACGAGGGACGCAAGGACTACAAGTCCGGGACCTAAGCATACAGGTAATAACTGGATCCTGGGATCTGTTGTCGCGGAACCGATTCTCATTTATCAGAGCTAAGAAATACAATTTTGTACATAGGGCCATAGCGCAGGAAAACTAGGCTCTGTTCCATTTCAAGCGTCGGCTCTGTGGCTGCCCTTCGCCTTGAGCTTGGAGAAAGGCAGCATCCAGCTGTCCCACATAGCACCATCGCCGTCGGGGTTGGGGATGTTGGTCAGGTTCCAGTTCTGCTCGATGGTGGTGAGCTGGGTGAAGTCTGTCACTCGAGTCAGCATGTTCATCCAAGGCGAGAGAATACCATTTTCTGGCGCGGGAAAACTGACGGTTGTAGAACTGCTGGTCAACGCAGCCCTTGCAGGAGACAACGTCGTCACCAATCATGACGGTGTAAACGTCGTTGGGGGTGCCGTATGAGGGGGCATCGTAGACATCTGAGACTTATTAGTGTCCGGTTCCACTTTGAATGAGTGAGGAAGGATGAATCTTACCGTTCTCGTCAAAGGTGATGAGTATCAGAGTGTTCTTCATGAACTCCTTGTTGGATCGCATGGTGTCGATGAGCTGACGGAGCACCGTGACGGTGTACTGAACGTCGGTGTCGTGGGCGTCGTTCTTCAGGTTAGGGGTGTAAAACATGTACTGGGGAGCCATTTTGCCCTTGGCAACGTCCTGGGCGAAGTGGTCCTCAGCTTTGACAATGTTCTGGCAGCGAGTGATGTTGTTGCGGATGTTGTCGAAAGAGATGAAGGGGTTGTGCTTGCTGCATTGGGTCAGTAATGGTCGTTTAACATATACGCTTGTTAAGGACGCACCGGACGTAGAGAGTCTGGTGGTCCTTGCTGATGGGATTGCAAGCACCGCCAGCGAGGGGAGTGTAGCCCTCCATGTAGGCCTTCCACGTGATGCCTAAGGCAGGAGTTAACGTTATGCGTTGTGCATGGAGTTCGACAGGTCTTACCAGCAGGATCGAACAGGTCGACCAAGCTGTTTTGGGAGGTGGTGTGGTCAGCATCGTCAAAGACGCCACCAGCAATGGTGCTGGAGATCATGGAGATGTAGTTGGGCTGCGAGGGGTGGGTAGTGCCTATCACGGTCAGCAGTGGGGATTTTCCTTGGGGGAATGGCGTTAATGGAAAGCATACGCACCCTGGTAGCCGTTGAGGAGGATACCCTCCTTGGCCAGCTGGTGGTAGTAGGAGTTGGCGAGAGCAGTGGCCTTGTTGGTGTTCTCCATTACCACGACGACGAAGCCTGAGAAACCAATTCAGCGACGAGTGCATCGACAGTGGCGTTATTCAAGCTTACGGTCAAACCACTTTCCAGGAACAACCGAGGGGCCCTTAGGATGTGGCATGGCCGAAGCCATGGCCAAGCCAGAGAGCATAGCACCAGTCGAGAACTTCATGGTGATGAGGAAGAATGAGAGACGTCCCTGGGAGGAAAGAGGAAACAGCGGAAATAGCTGAGATGAAGCCTTTATATAAACCACAAGCAGCAACCCCAGCAGGGCTACAGACGGGGACTTTTCCGGAAATTACAAGCGAACTTTGATCCCGAACGGTCGTGCTCCAGTTTCCTCGATCAACTACTGCAGCTGGTTGATTCTACAGCGCCACCACGTGTGTGAAAGTGACCATCCTGTGGACCGTGATCGAGGAGGTGGGGTTGCGGAACTAAATACTGCGTACGCGGCTCGTGGGGATACCACAATCTTGGAAGTCCAACAACCACACGCGCGGGTGAACTCCTTATCTTTTTCCGTCCAACATTTCAACTTCGCAACCATGTTGATAGGGCAACGGGCTACGCAGAGTAGGGGGTTTTCTTTTTTCCCTTTTTAAAGAGATGCCTGCCCCTATCTAAAGCCTGTGCAGCTCCTGCGAGGTGTTTGTTATTCTTTGGTTTGTGCCGCGTAGTAGTGAGTGGCAAGCTCTGACAAGGCGAGCTTACCAAAGCTTGACCAAAAGCTTGACCAAAGCTTGGTTCCAGGATTGAAGAACCGAACCCCAGGTTCGAATAATCAGGACAGCCCCGGCATATCGAAGAAACGGGGATCCGCTTCCGCTACATGTGCTCGATTCACTGGCCGAGAAGGTTTCCGAGTCTGTGAGGGGTACAACCAATTTTAAGCTTTCGCCAGGAACCGCGGCCTCGGCTTCGCGCTCTTAAATCCATTATTCGATCTCAATTCCTGTCCATGCCTGCCACAGGATCCCGAGTTCGGATTTCTCCCGGGTCGTTCTGACCTCATACGCCGTTCTGCATATCTGGGATTGTAGCGCCTGCCTGTTCTGCGCAAGTGGTTACCTTCTCAGGATAAACTCCTATATAGCCGTGCGCCACGTTCCCGTTTATGCAGAAATAGTAGCCATACTCTGCAAAATGCCGCGTTCAACGGGGATTGCGACGCTAACCGGATATAGATAATGAAAACCCCATCACCATTTGATGTTACCACTCCGTATATCCACCCTGAGCGTGAATTACATCCCCACCGTCATCGAGCCAAACAGGCTTCAGCGCCAGAAGCTGTTTCTTGGCTTGCGGAGTCTATCGTACCACGTGCATACGAAAGCGATCCATCTCCGTACGTCTCCTCCATATCGTCCCTGACCCAATTCCACACTGTTTTCAATTGGATTGAGATCAGGAGAGTACCGGTTGACTCAGGACTGGCAAGAACGTAGGACTAAGGACAGCCCCTCGCCCCTGCAGACCCTGGAGCGTATGTCCAGCGCCTTGGTGAGATGCCGTGGTTCCCAGGGGTTCTCGGGAATTCGCCAAAGTGAGATCGAAGGGCCTCTGGCAGTTGGAAAGCTTTCCAAGTTCCCGCTGCAGGTGCACGATGCGTGCAGGTCCCCCACTTAGCAGGCTGGGTGGTGTTATTCAATTTCCCGCCACGTGCCTGCCCAAGCCTATGTCGATGTATTGCCCAAGCATGTGGACGAGGTTCCTACCCTTATTTGTCCAGATGCTTCTTCTATGCCTCGCCGCTCTTACGAAGAAGGTGACAACATTGGAACGTGAGAGATGGGGCATTCCAGTACTCCGTCTGGGCGACAGTCCGCGATGCAGGTATATTAGGCCTCGTCTGCTCGCCTTCCCCTAACTCTTGCTCTCCCATCCCCACACTCACTTTCTCTCGAGTCCCGAGTCCATCATGAAGGCAAACACTGTCGTCCCTTTCCTTGGTCTGTCCGGCAGCGCTCTGGGCGCTGCTGTCGCCGGCGGCCCCTCCAAGCCGTTCGGCTACGCATCCGGCTCCAAGGAGTCGATTGCCAATTTGAAGGACAAGATTGAAAATGTTGTGTGGATCCTGCTGGAGAACCGCAGCTTCGACAACATCCTGGGTGGCGTCAAGAGGAAGGGACTTGACAACCCAGCAAACAACGGCGACTACTGGAACCCCGAGAAGGTCAACGACCCCAAGAGCAAGAAGTGGTACACAAACCCCAAGAACTTCGATTCCATCCAGCACGACGCGGACCACTCAATCACTGGCAATAACTTCCAGTTCTACGGCACTTTCAGCCCGAACAACGACGCCATCGCCAACGGCTCCCTCACCGCTAGCAACATCG
The DNA here is from genome assembly GCA_030412805.1 of Westerdykella aurantiaca. Lineage (NCBI taxonomy): Eukaryota > Fungi > Ascomycota > Dothideomycetes > Pleosporales > Sporormiaceae > Westerdykella > Westerdykella aurantiaca. The sequence goes on from JASJFJ010000003.1 coordinate 6,653,766, forward strand.
GCTTCCTTCAGCGCCACATCGAGGCTCACCCTGGCATCTCCGCCGACACCGCTGACCGTGAGGTCATGGGGTACTACACTGAGCGCGAGATCCCCACCCTCATGGACCTGATTGACGACTACACCACCTTCAACTACTGGCACTCGTGCGTTCCTGGTGTAAGTGGATCCCACCGTATTTAACACGTTCCCCGTTAACCAAGTGGACAGCCTACCAACCCCAACCGTCTCTGCACGGTTGCTGGTACCCCCGATGGCCACGGCAAGAACGACAATTCGTTTGACGTCTCTGCCATCGACATCCCCAACATCTTCCAGACTGCCAGCGATCGCGGCATCTCGTGGAAGAACTACGACGGCACCAACGGCGACTTCCTTTCGGACGCCATGTTCTTCAAGTCGATTGCTCAGAACGGGAAGAAGAACGTCCAGCCCGTTGAGAACTTCTTCCAGGACGCCTACCTGGGCCTCCTGCCCCAGCTGTCCTACATCAACCCGTCCTGCTGCGGCCTGGACACCAACTCCATGCACCCCAACGGCAATGTCTCCTTCGGCCAAGTCTTCATCAAGCAGATCTACGACGCCGTCCGCGCCTCCCCCCAGTGGGAGAAGACCCTCCTTCTCGTGACCTTCGACGAGACCGGCGGCTTCTACGACCACGTTCCCAACCCGCTGGCCGTCCGCCCGGACGACAAGACCTTCACCGAGACCGCTAAAGACGGCAGCTCCTACACATTCAAGTTTGACCGTCTCGGCGGCCGCATGCCCACCTGGTTGGTTTCCCCCTACGCTCCCGCCGGCCACATCGAGAACTATGGTCTCGACCCCGTCACTGGCAAGCCCGCCGCCTACCAGGCCACCTCTGTCCTCAAGACCCTCGGCTACCTGTGGGACATCAAGGACTTCACGCCGCGTGTCTCCCACTCTCCTGGTTTCGATCACCTGATCGGCCCCAAGGCTCGTCCCAACACCCCCCAGACCCTGACTAACCCCCACGTCTTTAACTAGATGGGTTGGAGTATCTTAAGTGGTTGGATATAGGCTTGGAATTTTCATTGCCTAGACCCCGGCACTTTTGTTAGGCAGATGGTCAAGTAATGCTGAAATATTGCATAGAGAATCATACTTATAAGATTATAGCGTTAGTAGAATGTTCACACTTCGATTCAACTCTCCTTTTCAAAAGGATCTCACTTTACTGTCTTGATATCACCGCCCCTGCACGGAACCCTCTCATCGACTCCCAAGAAACAATCAAGATACTTAGACGAAATGCCCTCATCCGTTGGACATGGACAGGTAGTAACGTTAAAGAGAAATGGTCAAGTGCAAAGGTGCTTTCAGCAACTTGATCGGGCTCGAAGCTGGGGTCTAGGAAATTGAGCACGTCAGTTATAATAAGTCTAGGCATTGCCATGGGTAATCGTATTTGGCAGAAATGTATCCGTTCTTCCGGACGTAGCCAAATCTTCGGTTCGGGCATGTCATATCTCCCGATATTCCGGTTCTAACCCCTCTTTCTTCCTTTTTTATTATTCTTCTTCCTTCATTCATTCACGATTATTGTTTCTCCCTCTGTCTTTCGCCCTTCACCGTCTCCCACCATCCCCATTGTTCGAACCGCCCCCCTCGCTGTATTCTCCCCGTTGATCGATATCCGTCTGCACCTTGATCCCCTTCAGAACAATCTGATCCTCCGAAGTGGCCACGCTCTGCGACGACCTCCCCACATCCGTAAGAACCGTAAATCCACGTGAGTGCGGTTTGTTGTCGGTCGCGCGGCCGCTCCGGCTGAGGGGCCCGGACCCCCACCCTGCGCTCGCGCCGGTCGACCGATCCTTGCTTCCCAGGCCGACGACGTTCAGGAATCGGGTGAGGAGAGGACGCATTGTCGGCAGGCAAGCGCTGACTAGCGCGGTGACGACTTCGATGTGAGACCATGTTGTTGGCTTTTTTAAAGTGTCTGGGGAGGGTTAGTCCACCTGAAATGTGGGGAGAAGGGTACTTCGGCTGGACGTACAGGAGATATTGTTCTGGTCGAGCTGGAGGATGGTGACGAAGCGATAGATGCTCGCGAAGATAACACTGGAAGAAAACGCAGTGTTAGGGGGAAGATCCTGTTTGTCTCGTTTCAAAAACAGGAGGGATTCACTCACAAGCAACCTAGCAAGAAAATACAGGTGATGGTGAGCCGCTGGATAAAGCGGGCGTTGAGATGCCACACATGGTACATCGGCATCAACAAGATGGCGACATCGGTCAGGATATTGGGCACCGCGTTACCGATAAAAATACCCCTGAGGTAGAGGCACGTCCCGGGAATGGTGGGATTCCATGCCCGTGGTATGGGATTGCACTGGAAAATGCAGACAAAGATGAAGATAAGCGACCAGAGAACGGTGAGGGTGCCCAGAACCCAGGCCCCGATCTTGAAGCTTCGAAACACGAAAATCCGACAGTACGTGAGCAGAATGGACACCTTGATTAGAGCGAGGTTGACGACGTAGACGACTTCGTCCGCATAGATGGCCTGGGGAGATCAGTTGGCCAACGTAGGCGATGGAAGGTGCGTGGAGCGGAGCCATACCTTTCCGATATTGCCCAGCTCCTCTAAAGACACATCTGTCGCTTGCAGACCCAGCCCATTAGCAATCACTGCATGATTCCACGGTTAGTGAAGAGTTCTAGGATGTGTTCCTCGTGGAGTCAACGTACTAATAAGATTCATGGCCAAATTAACGAATGCTATCGCCTGCTGATGTCAGCATTCGATTTCAATCAATGGGGAGCACATATAATCACTCACTAGGGCGACTAGAATCAACCAGTCGTCCAGCCCAGCGCCGGCTGGCGACTTCAATCGAGACCAAAACCGGAGACAGACGAAAATCGAAGCAATAATGGTAACGGATATGTCTATTGCACGGAGCTGTTTTGCCATGGCAGCGCGGTGCTCTAGTTTAGCGCCATCTGAAGCAGATACCGAGGCCATGGCCTGGCATGAGCGAGAGCAAGGTCAGACAGACGGCGGGAATCGAAACCGAATGGGCGGACGGCGTGGACGCATGCGCAGTGGTAGCTGGGGAACAAAAGAGAGACGGAAAGAACAGAGCAGAGACATTGTTCCACCACATGTCTTACATACCTAGAGCAAAAAGCTCTCGTGTGAGGAGGATCCCGGGAAAGCCCCTTTGCCGCGCTCGTCCCATAATGATGCGGGTAGCTTCCACGGTTCCGCTAGCATACCGCCTTCTTGCCGATCTGCTGGAAAGCGTAAAGATCAGTCAGCGTCTTTACCTGTATTGGAGAAGCCCACAGTTTTACGCCAATAAGAGGCCATAAAAACGCTTACTTCGTGAGCTTCGTGAGTCAAATACCTGTACGTGATCTACCCGCCTTGGAAAGGGGTGAACTTGGCACGGTCTACGGCAGTCAATCCCTTGTTTTCTGATCCCTGCGAAGCCCCTGGACCCATTGTTTTCTCCATCTCATGTGAAGAAGGTGGCAGATGCGGGCACTTTTTAAATTTTTATACGAGGGCGCGGAGCCACATCCGACCCGGTGCGGAAGCTTGTTGGGTTCCACAGCAAAACCGGGGAAGCGGGAATGGCGGGGGCCGGGGAGGGGAATTCTTAGCTTCATTCAGGTTGTTACAAACTCTCCGTACAGTCACTGCGCCAATCAGCAAGTGCCATTCATTACCTAATATCCTCCGTCTCACTTGGCGCGCTTGCATGAAGGGTGAGCAGAAAGGAGAAACCCCCCTCCTCTGCTTGACTCGACAGCACATACCTGCACATACCTATGCGGTGCCGCCTTGGATCGAAATCTTCAATGATGATAGACAATTGGATGTCGTGTTTCGCGTATCGCTTTCAAGACCTCCAAGAAGGGGTGGCTTGCCCAGAAGCGGCACACGTAGAAGCGAGTCATGACTCCCAGCTAGTGCAGTAAATACGCCGACTACTACCCAACTTTGTTCTCCATAGAATAAGGTTGCAACGTACGGAGTGCTTCACAAGGGAACCGTTAACACAAGCGGATCACTGCGTGAGAACTCCTGCATCAGCGGTTCCAACACTTCTCTAGTCCGCCGTTGAAGCTGAAGGGTTCGTTGTCCTACCTCTTCGTGATGGATGCGCCATTTATAGATCGTCCCTCCACCCTGCAATATGCCAGGCGCTGTAGGGAAAGGGCGGAAACTTTGTCACAGCCGCAAGTCCTAAAGAGGCTAGGATTAGGTGTACATCCAACAACTTCGATCATGCTACTCCGTACTGGGTAGGATACGATCAAAATACTCCTTCCTGACTTCCAATCAATTTTTAATACTCAGACAGTCCACGTCTCCATGCCAATGCATGGGGGGCCCTGTTGTCGCTGGGACGCCGCGGTTGACGTTGCGACAGCATCAGGCGAGGGGATATGATTTTATTGTACCGAATGATGGACTCGAATAATAGGCGCTCTCCTTCTCAACGAGGAACAAGCCCCCATTTACCATACCAGTTCGAGACTGACGGCGTCTCGGGCTGTTAAGCAACATTTCTGTTCTCGTCTGTCTCCGGAATACGAACTCTGTTCGGCAATTGCTCATCGCTTGGACATATTTGAAGGCAAATCCTATACAATTATCCCATACAGAAAGGATATGGCATACAATGTATACCGTGTCGAGCAGAAGCTCGCCCTCCAGGAACGCCCGATGGGCCCCGGAACGCGCGCCCACAACTCAATCTTTGTGGAAATGGAACCGAATGGAGATGCCCAATTCCCGCAAATCACTGGCGCCCTCATCGACCCTAAGGGCACGAATTTTGAACAAATCCGAGGGGGAAAGCCAGATCGCTCGGAGACGTACTTGCGCCAACACTACCTGGGCCAGATCAAGGCAGCAGAGTACCCCGACGTTCCAAGGGCTGGGCAGGGATCGCCACCCCTGCCGTTGCGTACTCAAGATGAGCTCGCATGGCCTCCAGACTATTATCGTTACCTGGGATGGGAGGTGTTACACAGTGTTGAGATGGCCGTGGATCGCGAGCAGTCAAAGAGCATATGTCTATGCTTCTATGCAGCAAAACTGCTATGATCCACCCCGTAAACGATGCCATAACTTATGCCCGCAGCAGCCGCCCCCATAATCAACGTTTGCGCAGCACCATAAAGACCGGCGCGTTTGGTCTTGAGGATGGTGTAGTTTTTGAGATAACCGAATGTGATGCAAACGACAACGGTGATCCCGATGGAGATGAAAAGAGCGTGGTTGGTATTTATCGTGCAGAAGTACGGGATCATTGGAATGATGCCACCTTTTTCGAGGATTGATCGAGTTAGTGAAGGTGGCCTCAACGAGTCAGGAGAAGGAACGAAAAAGAAAACGTTCAACATACCGATGAAATAGGACATGCCCATTGTAGCTGCTGAGATCCATGCTCGGGAGACGTTGGGCTTCTCGAGTTTCAACTCAAAGTCCATCATAAACTGGGGTTGCTTGTCAGCTGCTTTGTCGAGAATGTCTTTTGAGAACTTACTCGAACCCACTGATTATTGTCCCGAGTGAGGCACTCAATCACAGGCCGACTTGCTTCTCTGGAAATGCCATAGCCGTCAAGAATCTCAAAACATTCCTCCTTTTCCGCCTCGGGCTTGGTGAGAATTTCTTCGCGCTCGCGGGCTTCTTCACTCTTGTAGTGGTCTCGATCGGTGACAGCTGCCAGGTAGGCCCCTAGTCCCATCGATATAGCTCCGCTGAAGATTTCTGCAAGGCCGCCGACGACAACAATCTTCGAGGACCCGAGACTGGATAAACCGGCCGTAAGGGCAAAGGGAACGGTCATGCCATCGGCAAAGCCAATGGTCATGTCCCGAATGATTGCGCCTGCTCCGGAATGGCGTTCAGAGGAGGCATGAGTTGGAATAGGCGCTTCGCTGATGGGTTCTGCTTTTGCGACAGACATTGTGTAAAAGAGAAGTATCTGCGTGGTTCACATTGGAAAAGAAAATCCAAACAATAGTAAACAGGACATCTTTTGGACATTTTAAAGACTCCTGTCTGCAAAACGTTGCTATGTACAGAGTAAATGCATAGTATGGTTTCAACCAATCAGCCTGGTCCTATTAGCAATCAAAAACAAGGAGGTCAGGATACGCAAGCCAGTTGCTCGATTGTACTTGTGTCCAGCCACTAGCCAGGGACTCATCAGACTCACGAGAAGTGCTGGCACTCTCCGTTGATTATCAGATTATCTGGCATTCCGCCAATAAGAGCATCCCCATTACGCATCAAGATGGGAGCATGACAGCAGTGAGTTGGTGACCCGGCGTGACAAGAAAGAGTGAGAAATGTTGTCAAACGTTGGTGACCTCAGCTACTGGCAATAGCATTGACCGGTGGGAAGAATAGAATCACGTGACCTCCTCTCAGCCAACCTTGGAACAGGGACCTGCCAAGCGACTCAAACCACGAAACTGAGGTAAGTACGATCCCTATCGATCCAAAGCGGCCTTCAGGTGCCGTCCAAGAACTGAGGTTGCCTTACGATGGAAATATGACTAGTTGTACGAAGAAGTGCATCTGGAACTTGAACCCAAATCCGAGCATACATAGGTACATAGGTACATAGGTACACAACGACAGGAGAACTCATGGGATGTGTAGTCAATGAAAGCAACCAGATGGCCTTTTTTTGCTGATCTACTTGGCAATCGTTGTGCTGCTGCTACACAAAGTAGACGATTTGATCACTCTGTTGGATTTTGAATGAGCAGCTGTTCTGCCCTCGCGTCACTAACACTTTGCCGGCGTCTCTCATCTATCAACAATGAAACAATCCAACCAAATCTGATTCCCTGGGTTCTACATCAATGGAACTACCAAAACAGAGAAGAATTCCAGGGCTTTTGGTTCAGCCACAAAAAGTTGCAAGAACGGGTTCTCACGTGTTGCAGCTTCTTTGAGTACTACCAAGGCAGCGGCTTCTGGTTCAGCAACCAAGGTGATTTATGCTGAAAGGCCTGCAGCTTCAGCCGCTTTTTCGTTCTGTCTTTGGCCAAATCGGACCATATTGCGGGCACAGTCAAGACCACTTTGATTGATGACGCGGCTTCCCAGTTGCTCCCATGGCATTGCGGATATCCTCCTTCCTATAGTCCCATAGCAGGCTCAAATAGTCCGTGACTACGTCCTGTGCACTTGTACAACACCCCGAACAGTTTGCTCGAAGTTTTCACCGGCTGAACGGTATTGATTATACTTGTGATTTGAGGAAAATCTTGAACCACTGGAACGACTCTTTGGTGATCTCGACGTTGAAACCCCATTCATGTGGTCGGCCATCCCGGTACGACATTTTTGTCAGGATTTTGTCCGACTCAGCGACTGCTGCCTTTGGATTTGGCCAATCTGTGATCAGCCTTACGATCTTGTCTCCGCCGCCCAAGAGACACCGGAGTGCCTGCTGTGTGATTAATGCAGCTATCCTTGACAACAATACACTGCTATAGGGATAGCAGGGAAGGTCTAAATATTAATAGAGAAGACGATAACAGTATAGTCCCCATCCTAGTCTCAAGACCGTGTCTATCTAGTGAGAAAGCAAGCATCCATGTTAGCGGAAAACGCCTAAATAGAGAACCATAAGGGGATCAATGCTTTCAAAGGCGGAAGGGACGGGTCGCCCCACCCAGCCCAACATGCATAGCGCCCGACTCGAGGCTGGGCAGAATATTTCAACGCCATTGGCAAGACTGGGCCAGGGTCTCTGCAAGTCAGCCGCACGTATCGGAAAAGAGAGAGCGTATTGTCAAAAGAGAGAAGAGACACGTACGGTCCTCAGCCAATCCAATATGTGGCTGAAAAGTGGGGTTTGCATGCGGCATACCGATATGAGCCAAATCGTGGAGCGCGCATTTCTTCGACTTCACATCTTCTGCGAAAGCTATCACTCAATTTGAAGCATGCCGAAAAGCGAGACCACCAATGGGCAGCGTGGGGAAAAAGGGAGACCTAAGAGTGAGGCAGGGTCTAAGAACGCTCGAAAGACCAGAGCGGAGCAGCTGAAGGCAGAGATCGAAGAGATATGGACAGAGGTCAACCGGGACGTGGAGGAACTTTCTAAAAATCCTGGGGATGATCGGAAGACATGGAGGGATCACCGTCCTTTTCGCGGTTGGCACTGGGGAAAGAAACGGGGAGATGAGCAAGCGCTCGGCAAGAAAAACGACGATTCGACGGAGAAGGCGAAGGATCCAACGAAGGAGGTTCTCGGGATCATGGAGACGGTTGCGCCGGATCTCAGTACGAAGGAAGGCAAACCGCACGAGAGATTAAGGGCTACGGTGACGAATACCATCCAGTGTATCAACACTTTGGGCAAGATTATCGCCGGAGGTGCAGCACAAGTAAGAAGTAGCCCGTCACACACAAGACAGTGGAAGTGTCCACAGTTCCGTAGCTAAGCTCGACGCAGGTATTCGCTCCGGCATCGGCATGTTTCGAGGCAATCAGCTTCGTCCTCCAGTTCTGGCTCAAATACGTCGAAATGCTGGAGAAGCTCGAAGAGCTTTTGACGAAATGCAACGATTTTATCGGCCGCCTCCATATCTATGACTTTTCAGAGTCCACGGACGAAGTCGTCGAGCTACAGCACATCGCTGCACTACTTATGGGAAAGCTGGTCAAGGTCCTTCGATTCAGTGTCAACATCCGCACAAAGAAAGGAGGAGCACTCGGAACGATTGCGAAACAGTCTTTCCTGAATGACAGCGACATTGACCGCTTGATGAGCGAGATGTCCTCACTGGTGAGAAGAGAGCATGACGTTTTAGCAGCTTTGACGTTCCAAGGCATAACAAATATTCGGCAGGTCATGGCTCAGCAGCAGGTAGCAACTGATGCAATAACCTGGCGGGTGGCGATATCGAAAGCCCTGTTTGCAAATAACGAGCCAAAGCGAGTGTGGCAGAATAAATTAGAGGAGATCCGGAATTCACTAATTGGCGAAACCGGAAAATGGCTAGTGAAATCCAGGGAGTTTGAGAACTGGGTCTCGGTGTTCGATCAACGGCTTCCTTTACCAAAGAGCAAGCCGTTCCTGGTAATTGAGGGATCACGGAACTCGGGCAAGTCGTATTTGATGGCGAACGTTGTGAACTATCTCGAGCGGGAGCGGCCCAGTCATGCAGTCGCATATTATTTCCACGATCAAAGCGCGGATCGCCCAAGGAAGCCGCCTCGGGCTTTGTCACCTGCCTCGAAATACCTCTTGTGGCAGTGCGCTACCTCCCTGGGGGTGGTGATGAAATCCATGGCCGAGCAGTGTCAACGCATAGGATTCAATCCAAACGTCGACGACATGTGGGGGCAGCTCTTCCTCCACAATACATTCATCGATACCATGAACAAGGTGCAGTTTTATATTCTGGTCGATGGGGTGGAGGATGAAGACAAAGACCTGATCGAAATGCTCAAGAAGCTTGCTGAAAAGCGCCCACGTATGTTTCGCATCCTCATCACGACGAGGAGCTCCAATATATGCCGCAAGCTATCTGACGGCTCATTCCACCACCTGGCCCTTTTGAGTGCCGCAGAAGGAAAAGAGATGTCAAGGTCAAGGAATCAGGACATTGACTTATTCATCCAGTACCATATGAGAAGCATGCTCGCTTTCGAAGAGTCAACGCATCCTAAAGCAACCGTATACAAGGAAAAAATAAAAAACACGGTGCGAGAGAAATCAGGAGGCGACTTCGCGTGGATTTCAATTGCTTTTGAGAGGCTCCGCTCGAAGCATCACCTGGCGGACATTGACGGCATCCTCAGCGACATGGACAAAGACCGCGAGAGACAGATCAGTGATGAGATTGAAAACCTCAACCGAATTCTATCGCCAGAGGAAATCAAAGAAATCAACGAGATTATTCTGTGGGTAATGACCTCGCAGGTCACGCCAACACTGGACCTCATAAGCGCTGCCCTCTCGTGCAGCTCACAAACCGAGTCGCTGATGCCTCTACGTCGTCGTTTGACTCGTCTGTTACAAGCAAACGAATCGGGCAGCATCGGATTCAGGCTTAGCGAGATCGAATCCAAGATTCCGAGGAGACGCAACGCATCCAGCAGCCGGAGTTCGGTTGAAGTTGGGGGCTCCCTAGGACCACCCGTTCCACCGCAGCTGGTTGACGCCGAAGTGGAAACGGTACATAGATTCCTAAGATATATCTCTCCGCGAAAAGAAGATTACGATAAAAAGGCGCTCGAGAAAGTCCTTTGGGGGAGTTGGCTGGACGGCATGAAAGCCACCATCAGCTATGACGAGCAAAACGCCCACCTGAAAATGGCGTTAACTTGTGTTCGAGTGTTTACAAGCGAAAGCAATGAGCACACGGAAAGACTGCTTCCTTATGCGGGAAATCATATCCTTCATCACTTGATGAACGCCGAGCGGGATAGAGCAGACATGGACCTGAAAGCCGAGCTCGGTAAGCTACTCGTCAAGCTATTTCGAGAGGCTCATGCTATCGACAAGATGTTTTGGACAAGCGGGAGGCCAACAAGCCATACCACTTGGGAGGAGACCGAGGGAGCGTGGCTGGCAGAAAATCGCAAGCGCTGGCTGTACACCTCTGATGGGGTAGATGAAGTGATGAGGTGGTTTTCCGATCCGATCACGAGAAGCAGCGTTCCAGAACCGGACAGAGATTGGGTCAGCCAGTTGGTCGGCAGCGAGGGAGAAAGTCATCGCCATACACTCCTTCTACAGCCCGTCGCAGAGCAGCTGGCTTACCGCCTGTTTCTTGACGACAAGACATATACCACCCGGAAGCAGTTCACGGCCGCCTACTTCTTGAGCGGTTATATCGCACGGGTAAGTCCAGAGACTAGACTTGGGCGTGACCTGTAACTGACCATAACAGACTAGAAATGAGAAAGACGTTGAACGTTCCCTGGAGGACCGAAAACATTTTAACTGGAAAGAATTCTGCAGCATCCGAGACTGGGCCGCCAAGTTGCCAGATATGAAAAGTGGAATTCAAACCAAAGAATGGCTCTGGAAAATTCAAACAGCCAGAGCAATATTTACCGTGTGCAAAGGGGACCAGCAAGCAACCGATGCCGCAAAGGAACTGCTCAAACAAGTGCGGCAGCTCAACGGGAACCCGTGGAAAAGCAGTCTCCTCGCTTGCCAGACCATCGCCGCCGAGCTCCAGTCAGAGGGATCCTACACCAAAGCCCAGGGAATGTTGACCAACGCCACCAAAGATGTATCAAGGAGCGATGAAGGGCTAGATCAGTCCGACAGATTGCTCGTCGCTATAGCCCTCTTGGATCTAGGAGACCTCTACTGGGAAGAGGACGAGAACGGGGTCCATCACCGTAAGAGGGCCCTGAGGAGGTACCGACGAAGCCTGGACTTCGACACCACACGGTATGCGCGGTATGCTGATGTCCTCTGCCGATATCGGGAAGAAGGACTACACTCTCACATGTTGAATTTCGTCCTGGGTACGACTCGAAAGCCTGATAAGATGTATTTGAACCGGCTTGTGTATGATTACCTCGCCACGGATGTGTTTCGAAGGTGCATCCTCTCGGCCACGAACGAGCGGAATTGGAAGGAAGTCATCAAGAAGGTCTTTTCGAGGGCAATCGAGGCGGCGGAGGGGTCTCCTGTTGAGCTTTTCCACATCTGGAGGGCATATGGTTCAATCTTGTACGAGTGGGGAGGTCCGCACACAGAGCAAGATGTTGTCGAACAGTGGGAGACGGCCTTGAAGCATGGGCAGCCTCTGGCGACAACCACAAGTGACATCGGCTGGCCCGAATTGTTCTCCGTCATTGATCCTCTTGCAAATATTTACTTGCAACGAGCCGAGAAGGCACTGGAGGCTGCCAGTGTGGAGCGCAAGGGCCGTGAAGCAGTGACGACGCAATCTGTGAAATCGAAACTCGACTCGGCGAGCCATTATCTAGACCTCATCAAATCACTGGAACAAAAGACGGACATCTGGATGAACGCGACGCTGACTTGTTGTTTGGCGCGGTATCATGCGGTCGCCACGGATCCCGCAAGCGCCAAGTCAGCCGTGTCGAAGGTGGTAGCTGCCTCGATAGCGGTACTATCAGACAACGACGAGACCAACGACTGGTTTGCGTACCTGCAACTGGGCAGGATAATGGAAGCGTTACGGGACGAAGAAAATTCCAAGGAAGCATGGAGCAGGCTGCAAAACTTGGACGCCCAGGACGCGGGTCCGCTCGGCTCGTTTCTTTGCGACGGGGATGAATGCATGGAAAACATCCGCTTTAGCGAAGGGGTGCACGTATGCCTTCAGTCCTTCGGGCTTCAATACTTCCACGAGAAGTGCTATGAAGCAAGACAATCCAGTCGCCAAGGAAGTGCTCCTAGTATGCATAGGGTCGCGATTGTTTCGCCTAAGGCTGGCCATTCGAAAGCGACCCCTAAGCAGAAGCTCGAAAAAGAGACCTCTCTGGGCGCCTGGAAAACGAAATTGCAAGAGAAATATGTCCATCGCGAGGATGTTATAGACTTTATTCAGCGACCTAACTCGTCTATGTCCAGGTCAGTGGCCGCTCCCGCGACTCCTACTCTTTTCAAGAGTATGTCACCTTCCGTCGTAAGCATCAGGTCGGCACGGGACGAGACTCAAGAAAGCATCACGGATCCGAGACCTCGAGATGCGGTTGGCAGGATTGTGTTTGATTCTGGGTTTGCTACGCAGGGAATCACATCGTCCACTCCTAGCCTTTTTAAGGCTATGTCACCTTCCACGGTAAGCGTGAGGTCGGCACGGGACGAGAATCAAGAAAGCATCACGGATCCGAGACCTCGAGATGCGGCTGGCAGGATTGTGTTCGATTCTGGGTTTGCTACGCAGGGAATTACATTGTCCACTCCTAGCCTTTTTAGGGGTATGTCACCTTCTACAGTAAGCATCAGGCCGGCATGGGACGAGAATCAAGAAAGCGTCACGGATCCGAGATCTTGAGAGAGGGGGGTCGAAATTGTGTTCGATACTAGGCCCGCTTCGCAGGTACTTACAACGTCCTCCAGTGGGGAGGAATAAGCAAATTTCAAGGAAACTTGGCTACCTTGACATAAACTCTGTTTAGTAGAGCACCTAGGTAACCTGTAGGTTGACTACAATTCAAGCGCATTGGCAATACTGCACTTGGCTGTATCCAACAGGTTTGCGCCCATCTAATACATATCCCAAATCAGGCTAGCGGGCGAGGTTAGGCATATGATGGCCACCTCTAGTCCGCTTTGCAATTCTCGGAAAGCAAGAGATACACTATTGCTCGCATTATAAGAAGCAAGGAAACATAAACTCGCACATACGACCATAGCACACGGAAAATAAGGCCTCTCGTTCGATCGACCAAATTCAAGCCGTGTAGCGCCCGTTGAGTAGTAGCGTGGGTGACCAGCTGCGAATAGCGCGGTGTTGTATGTTTTTGGCTTTGTTTTTTATGATTCTACATATCAATTCGGCAGGCGGGTAGTTTTGCTTCCGAAAATCTGTTTAGCGGACTAATTGGCAAGAAAGGCAAATGAATTATGAAAATCCTTTTTGAACTACGGGCGGAATTTTCTTTGTTTGGCTCGGGATGGCGATGCGGTGGCTGTTGATTGGCATCACGTAGACCTGAGGGACGATGGATTGAGATGGGATGGATGCAGATGAGGCAATTTGAGCCGCACCCAGAAAAAATACCTCCGACGTCGGCCGGGATACCGAATTGGGGAGATGACCAAGCCTCGGCACGGCCAGGCTTGGTAATCAACAGGTCGGTCAAGATCGGCTTGGGGAGGGGAGTTACCCTCAGCCTAGGCAGTGGCGCAACCTGTTCTCTATCACCGCCTCATCTCTTTCCTCTCCATCTGATAACGCATGGGCGGCGTGTTTTATTCTTGTGGATTCCTAAGTTAGCACACATGTATTATTATTATTCTTATTATTATGGGGACGCTGGAGTGCGGTGCCGTGTTCGGGGAATTTGGGGAGTCGAGGGACCCGCTCGAGGCTCTGCTCACCTGCAGAACCGAAGGCGGGATTGCGGCTTTTGGTGGAGCGTGAGGCGCCACGGGTAGCACGACAGGTTCACAGGCTCGTCGCGGAACCGGGGTTTTCCCGGGGTTGGCACGGTACACGGACAAACCTCAGCCTGGGTTTCCTTTGCATGTCCTCCTTCTTGAGAGTTGCGTGCAACGTCACATCTGCGGCTCGTCTTGGCTTGGCTCCAGCGCTGGGGTTGGATCGGACTTGTTTTGTGTCGTGGTGACACGACTCTGGACAGCGCAACGCGACTCGTCGCCGTCCTCCGCCTTCCTGTGCGACTGTCTCGAATTTTCTTTTCCCCATGGGCGCCGATGGGCGGAGAGGACTCTACAGCAGATACCCTTCGAGTCCGACGAGGCAGTAGTGACATCAATTGTCGAGAGTTGAGAGGATTGTTGGGCCCAGACGAGACGGACGATCGGGAATAATAAAATGGCGAGCTGGCCTGCCGCCTGGCTTCCTGCTTGGTCCCCTGCAAGCCACATCCGAAAAATGAAGCCTGCACCGGGGCCACCAGCCGACCAACCGACCAGGGGATGCGTGGCACACGCCTGGGCATGGCATCATCATTCCTTTCTCATTATGTATTCTGACCTGCGTTCCCTTTTTGCTCCGCCCATCCGACGGCAACCAGCAGCCATCGGCCGGCATTCCCCAAGGTTGCCTCGAGCTCCAGGGTCGGCGATGGCAGTTGGCAGGAATAGGGGTGAACCCTTTTGGATGCAGTGACGCAATCTTGCGGAATGGGGTTCACCGTTCAGGGTCCCAACCATGTGGGAGGCTTGCCTAGGTGAGGTATCGGGCCATGGTCGGATCTTTTGGATTTCAATTTTCTCGGGGTGCGTTATCGATAACCAAGTCCCTGCCGAGTAATTGTGGTGGCTGGTGGCGTGGCGGCACCAAACCACCACAAATCAGTTTTGGGGGGGGGCAGCGCGAGTCATGCAGAAACCTTGGAAGGGAAAGTCGTCGACAATACGGAATATGTATCTCCAGACGAAAAGGTGACTGCGCGCGCCGCGAAGAAGAGGCAGCGCCTTCCACTTTATAGTTTGTCCAGTATTCGAGTTTTAACTAGGTTTTGGATAGCGTGAGGATCAAATTGCTTTGCACATTTCCCAGCGTGGGCGCGCGCTGAATCCATCTCTGAGAAAATATAATGCCTTTCGGATACACCGATGCTGCACGGCCTCTTCGATAATGTCCATGTTCCGCCACACAAATCTGTCCCAGGTCACTCTTGGACAGCACAATCACTCATGACTCCAATCCATTGCCCCCCTAATAACTCGCCGTGATTCCCCATCATCCACGAACATTGTTGTGTCTGTTGATATTCTTGCGAGCCTTTCCAGGCGCACCCAAGAAAGAAGAAACGTCAGCGCCCATGGACTTCTGCGTGGAATAAAATAGTAATAATAATAAGAACTCGACGCGCCTCGCTCCACTCAGTCTACTACTGCACAACAACACACCGCCCACCACCCCCTTCCCGAATCCCCCGTCCCCACCGGCCATCACACGCATGTCGCGTCGAATCTTCCATTTCTACTTCTAACTTTAACCTTACACGCTCTTCCGCTCCACAACACTCTCCACCAACTCCCACGCGTCCCACGTCCGCGTCTCTTCTCTCCCACGTACGCCAACCCTTTCCCTGAGCCTCCCCAACCTCTGCCCCTCTATACCCGTCATTAGCCTCACCCCAGCTACCTGCTGCACTACCCCTCCCCCTCCATCCTTTTCCATTCTTTTTTCCCTCTTCTCTTTTTTTCGCTGACGTGCCTGAGGCGGACAAGTCATCGCCTGTTCCTGTTCCTGGCAGGGTGTCGGCTTGTTTTCCCTCTGCTCGGTCAAAGTCCGGCGAGTACCGAGAATCCCCCCCCAAGCGCGAAAGCTCTGTGCGGAATCGGCGACCACAGGCGAGCAACGACGTCGACGTCAAATTTTTTTTCATCACCACCAGACCCGACCTAGACGAGCCACGCCCAAGACTCTCCATCCCGGGTGCATTCATCCAACACCTTTGCAAAAGCTGCGTTTCAAACTATTTTTCGCCAGTACGTCTCCTCCTCCCCTCCCGCATCATCCTCCACCCCCCACGCCCACGCACGAGATCTGGCACGCTCGTCCCAGCTGTTCTCCAATCTCGAGGCAATCTGCTTTCCCTCTCCACTTGGACCCTCGGTTGAGGCTGACACTGTGGGTCTTTGCAGATCCTGCCCTGGTTCTTCCGCCTCCATTTGCCGACCACCTACCTGGACGCCGTTTTTGCGGTCTTTGCAATCCTCTCCCACACCCACAACAACCACACACCATCACGGCGCCCACACGCCTTTGCACCGCTCCCACCATCCAGGTCAATCTCGGCCCGCCTCACCTGCGCCCTTTCTCGGCCCGTTGATCGTGCTCCATCTCGCGCAGTCTGACCTTCTTCCCATCCCCCCGGGAGTACCTGCGCCTTAAGTCTGCCCGCCTGCCCTCCTTCCCGCTCGAGGACCCGCCGGCTCCACCAAAATACTTCGTATGCTCCATCCCCCTCTCGCGACTCGGCCAGACTTCACCTCTCCTCTCCACCGCGCCGACTCCCTTCGACGCGACCCGCCCAACCCATTGGCCGCATTCCCCTCCCTCTCCGCTTCTCCCTCCCGCCAGATCATGGACAACCGTACCAACAGGTCGGGGGTACCTCCCCAGCAGGACGCCCAGCCAGGCACGCATGCAAGGAGCGACTCCAAGACCCCTCCGCAGAACCAGCAGTCCGCCCAATACCAGTCCCAGTCCCACCCCCAGAACTCTTCATTATACCCCCAGGCCCAATACAACGGCGCCCAGCAGTATAGCAACGCGTCCCAGCCCTACCATGGCCTCCCGTCGGCCTATGGCTCTGCGCAGCAACAGCAGCAGCAGCAACAGCAACAGCAGCAACAGCATGGAAATACATTGCCCGATAGGCTCCCTCCGCTGACGGATAACTTCCCTTCATTCTCCACGGGCAACAGCATCAACGGCAGCCTCCAGACTATGCCTCTTCACGCCTCTTCGTCCTCGACTTCAGCAAACCATCCAGCCATCGCCCCCGTGCAATCCCGACCGCAATACGCCATGTACGCCACTGCGAGTTACGCGCCCCCCATGACCACAACCGCCGCCCAGACCAATGGACAGTACGCGAATTCAGGGTCATACATGATGGGCTCCCGCCCCATCCACCCAAACCCCATCTATGGGACCGCCCCTTTTGCGCCGCTACCGGACCAGGAGCCTGTGCATGTCGTGGGACAGCAGGGCCGCCGCGGTGTGCTTCCCACCATGAATGGCCGCCCCCAGCCCACCCCCAGGGCCCCCATCAACGTGACCAAGAATGCTGAAGGGAAATACGACTGCCCCCACTGCACCAAGTCGTATCAACACCTCAAGCATCTGAAGAGACACACCCTGAGACGTAAGTTGGCTGCCAATCCTTGCCTCAGCCCTTCCTAATCCCTTCACAGATACTGGCGAGCGGCCGTATTCTTGCGCCCTGTGCTTCGACACGTTCTCGCGCAGTGACATCCTCAAACGGCACTTTAACAAATGCTCCGTACGACGCGGTAATCCCGGCAACGTGACCCACCTGCAGTACGCCCAGGCCCACCTCCGCAAACCCCAACGCCCTACGAACGGCGCGGAGAATCCCTACATGGCGACTGCGACGACATCAGGATCCTTCGCCGACGCGCAGTACATGACCTCCATGGGCCAGATGGCTCCCTTGAGCCACGAGGGCAACAACTTCACCGACTCGACTACCGACGGCTCCATGACTGCTCCCCAATCGCTCTCCGCAAGGAGCTCGCGGTCGAACAGCCTGTTCCAACCCGGCCCTGGCGCGAAAGACAACAGGAGGTCCTTCCCCGGCTTCCCCCTCACCAATGGCAGTGGTCTCCGGCCTGGACTAGCTCTGGGGAACAACCCTCTCCCTGGCGACATGAGCCCATTCGCGACCCCCGGCTCTGCCGCGTCGGCCGCTAGCACCTTCGGATACGATTCCAGCCACATGAATCAATCGGACTTGAATCAGTCGGCCGTCCCTCCGACCTCAGAGCCCCTCCCCAACTTTTCCCGTCCGGATGCTGCTCCCATGATGGCCGACCGGGTCAACCAGTGGCCCTTCGGCGCCGACCATCAAAGCAATGGATCGAATCAGCCAAGCGCCCTCCGCCAGACCAATGGCGCGCACCAGAGCAATGGACTCCGGCCCGCCGAATTCGATCTCTCCCGTGGCATACCGAATCTGTCCAACGGCGTGACCTCCGCAGCTGGATCTGTGACCACCATGGACGGGGTTTCCGCTGTGGTTTAGGGCGCCAGCGGTCGGGCATGGCATTTCGGGCGAGCGTTCAAATGGGGTGGCAGCACTGGGAACATCCTTATGTCATTTTCGGGTTCATGGGGCGCATACTTTCGGCGGCTCGACTTCCTGGATTTAGCTTCGGCTTTCCCCCCCTCTTGTCTTCTCCTCCACACGAGCTAGCGAACCATCCGCATTTCCCGCACCTCCTTCCCGCCCGCCCGCCGGTTTCGCTTGCGCAGCAACGGTCCGCTCTCTTCCAATGATATTACGGCTCTCGGTTTCATCTATCTGGCGAGTTTCGGAGACCTGACGCATTTCGAGGAGTTTGAGTTTCATGCATTTACACACTGTCACGGCTGAGTCTGGTTGGTCGCGCTACTTTGCTTGCTTGTCTTTTTGGGTCATAGAGAACGTCCTTCTTCCTTCGGAAGCAGAAATCTCTCATACAACAACACAACACCGTTTCACCGTCCCATCACATCCGCTCTTGATTCCGCCTTTCCCCATGGTTCTGCTGTCGACGATGCTGGGGGGAAGCCGCCACTGCTGTGCGTAGTCCCCCTCATGTCGGCAACGTGACCTTGTTGGATCGGATTCCGCGAACTCGGCGCCTTTTCCCTTTTGTATCCTCCGGCATTCTCTAGACACTTCCTTCCTCACGGACTGCATGTTTCGGCGTCACTAAGAAGAGAGAGCGAGAGCGAGAGAAAACATCAAAATCCCCGCATTCACGGTTGGCGGGGCCGTCAGAGAGCATACACACGCATATGATTGCACGGATGCACCACACGCACTACACACATACAACGGGGTTGGTTGGCACGGCGGGGGTTTTTTTTTGGGTTTTCCTGTTTTTTTTTTTTTTTTTTTTTTTTTTCCCAGCATGGTTCGTTCGGCACGTGATGTTTTCCTCCTTTTCCACTAGAAGAAAGAATAAAAAAGAAGACGAACAACAAGAACAAGAACAAGAATATGGCGGGGGGAAGAAGGAAAGGGTCCAGCACCCTCAGAGGGACGGCAAGGAGCGATTGATTCATTTCATCGCCGGCCCGGGCCCCCTCCCCGTCGCAAAAGCGTAGAGGAAATATTCAGTATAGACGTTTTACTTGCTCGTCCTGTGGATTTGTTGGTTCGGGCGATGGGGATTGAGCGGACGCCCCCCTTTTTCTTAGATCTCCAGCAGAGGGAGGAGGGAGGGGGGAGGGGGAGAGGGGGTAGATAGTAGTAGTCGAATGGTAGGACGGGTTTTCTGTTCGATATGCGTGTAGTGCATGGAATGTGGATGTGAATGTGAATGTGAATGTAAAGGTAAATGTGAAGGTATCTCTTCTTGGGGCAGCGGCTCGCCTTGCTCCGCTCCGCTTGGCATAGATGAAGGACAGACGTCGACATCCATCTGATAGCCGTGATAGATGTGCGCAGGTGAGACGGCGCCACGTTTCAGCCCCGCCGACAAGCTTTGCATGCGGGGCGCTGGAACACGTCGCTTGGCCCGGCTACGGGGTCGTGTGTCTCAGGGCCTGGGTGCTGGTGATGGTGTGGTTATGCATTTGGGAGGGTGGAGGGGAGGGGGTGGAGGGGAGGGGAGGTCACGTGCGGTTGGTTGGGATGGGTGCAGGTGGGGCGGGGTGTGACTGGAGGATGAGATTCTGTTCGCGTCGCTGTCGAGGACAGAGTACATACATGGCTATTACTCCTTCCTCTACTACGACGGCAGGGCTGTCCTGCCTCGTTGATTGGTGTCATTATTCGCACCCACCGCACGTCTTCCTAAACACTTCACTCCGCCCGCAGAGTAGCTAGACAGCCTACCCACCTAGCCAGCTATAGCGAGAACTTGCGAAACAAACTCCAGCACTGCTACAGCGAACTAACCCGCGTCCCAAACGCCGGCTTCGACGGTCGCGGCTGGTGGCGGGGAGCGGTGGTTACACCAGCAAATGCTAGTAGTAGTGACGCACACGGCTGAACTGTTAGGTATGTACTGACAAATATGTACACGGTACGCCGGCAGCGGATGATGCGAGTGTTGCGATTATTGGTGCTGGGCGTGGATCTTATGGTTCGTTAAGGGTATTGAGTATTCTGCCCCGCCTCCCAGCATCTCCATATGCATCTCCATCTCCAGCACGGATGGGTTGGCGCAATAATGGGGTCCGCATGGCATGCATGCATGCATGCATGCACCCCGCCCGGCATGAGCGACCAGGACAGCGGCGCGGGAAATTGTAGGTACGCCTAGGTTAAGCAGGTGTGTGGATGCAAGGTACGCTATGCTGCTGCTGGTAGGTAGGTAAGCTCTACCACACTTGTCGTTCTGCCATGGGGAAAATTAAGGTTTGCGGCTGCGGGCCTGACGCGGACCCGCATACTTACTCACGCATGTCTACCCTGTCCTGCGGCCTGGCCTGCCAGTAGTAAACGGTCAACCGCGACGTGAACGGGTTACGGGAGCCCGTGTGTGTGTGATAAGCTCTGCAACGTGGGTGGCTTGACTCGCTTGTAGCGTGCAGCTCGTCTACCTAGGTGCCGCTCCAGTAGTAGTAGTAGGATAAGTGCGGTGGACGGACGGTGCCAGGCCCGTGGCGCGGATCCGGGGAAAGGCTAAAATGTAAAAAGCAGTCGATGGTTTCGATTGTTCGTCTCTTGGAGGACGAGACGCTTGGTCGTTCCTGCTCTTTCTCTTTCCCTTTCCCTCCTCCCCTCCCTTCTCTTTGCCTCGTTCGAGATTTCGGGAGGTGTGGGATTGGAAGCGCAGCTCTTCGCTTGCGGTTCTGCTTCACTTCTTCTTCTTGTCTCTTCTTTTGCCACGTTTCTTCGCGCTTTGGATCTGCTTGGTTGCAGCTGGATAGCGTACTGAGACTGCAGTTGATCTGCTCCGGCTCCTGACCACCTTCCCCGTCCCTGGTCCCTGGTCCTCAGGAGGACTAGGCGGAAATGTGTCTCTGACTCCTCTTTTTGGGTCGAACTACGCTGTGACGAGCGCTAGATAGCGGGTTCTTTTTTCTTCGTCCTGGGACTTCGCGGTCTTCTTATTCTTCTTCTCCTTCTCTTTTCTCTACTTTCCTCTCCTTCTTCTTTACGGGACTTCGTTGTGTCAGCACACAATGTATTTCCGCCCCGGGTTCGTGGTCGTCATCGTCGGATGTACGCTCACGGGGTTGAGCACCATTGTCGTGGCGTTGAGGTGAGTGGGATACTTTCGTGACCCGGATGTCGGACTGATGAGAGGAACGAGATAAAGCTGACGGTTGCGAACACAGGTATTACTGTCGGTTCTGGCGGATGGGGACCGTGGGGGCAACGGATCATCTGATGTTGACTGCGCTGGTGAGTTGGAGTGGAGTTTTGTGTCGCTGACGCCGTCGAGCGGGTCTTTGCTGACTTGGGCGTTCGTTGTGTAGGTACTTACCTGGGGCAACACGGTGGTGAATTACTACCAGGATGACTCGAGTAGAAGGTACAAGCCATTTGGGTTTAAGGACCCTGTAGGTCCCTCTTCAATTCCGCATCCCTTTCCCATCTATCTTCTCTTCCCGTCATATCCTCGTCTACACCCACCCTAACCTCTCCTCCCAGGCCAAACGCCCCCAAATCGAAGCCGCCCTCCGCGGCACTCTCGTCACTTGGTACATCTACCGCATCACGTACACCATCGCGCTCCTCTTCGTCAAGCTCTCCATCCTCTTCTTCTACCGCGCCATCGCCTCGCAGGTCACCTTCCGGCGCCTCGTCCACGCCACCATCGCCCTGCTCACCCTGTACACCTTCTCCGTCACCATCGCCAGCATCTTCCAGTGTGAGAACCCCAGCGATGCCTGGAGCACCGCCGCCTACATCAGCCAGTTCGACGGCCGCCCCGGCCGCGCCCCCTACCCCAAGTGCTTCGACCCCACGCGCCTCTGGGCCGCCTCCGCCGCCGTCAACCTCCTCTCCGACGTCGTCATCCTCCTCATGCCCATCCCCACCCTGCTCGGCCTCCGCGTCCCCATGAACAAGCGCCTCGCCCTCATTGGCATCTTCAGCATCGGCGTCATGGCCATCGCCGCGAGCTGCGTGCGCATGTGGGTCATGGCTCTTTGGGCGGAGAGCCCGTACAACAGCGCGCGGTTCGGCGCGGATCTGCTGCTGTGGGGCCAGGTCGAGACGAATAGCGGGATTGTGAGTGCCAGCGTGCCGTTCTTGAGGCTCGTGTTTCGGGGGAGGAGGAAGGTGGGCGGGAGTGAGGAGGAGGGGAGACGGGTCGTTGGGAGCCCGAATGGTGTTGGTGAGGTTCAGGATGGGGGTGAGGCGGGTGGAGGGGAGGGAAGAGGGACGGGAGAGAGGGAGGGTAGGAGGACGGTGCGGAGTATGGAGTTCTTTGATGCGGAGAAGGGGGAGGTGGAGGGTGCGCATACGCGTGCGGGCGGGAATAGGGGGAATGCAAGTCCGCTGTGGGGAGGCTTCATCACTGTGCCAGCCAGTCTGAGCTCGAGCGGGAGTAGGGATTCTGGAGGTGGAGTTGGGACGCGACGGGCGGAGGAGAGGAGAGAGTCACATGAGGAGGGAGCAGAGGCTGTGAAGCCGCATGTGGCGGTTTGATTACGGCCATGAGAAGGAGGTGGAGGTTGGGTTCGTCGTTGTAGCTGGTCTACTAGGGGGTTGACTCCTAATGACTTGCAGTGTAAAGGGTAAGTGCCGGTCACGGTTGAGCCTGATATTGATCCCTCATGCTGACCAAACGCGCAGTCAACGATATTCTCGAATCTAGGTTTAAGCAGATGAAGGGTCGAGAGCCTTCGGGGGCAGAAGACGCACCCGACCTGGTTTGCGGTTTTCACGGTTCATGATGGTGGCGAGAAGGGCAATTACCACAACTAATCGTAAATTGTGCAACAGTGAGTAGTTTGGCTCAGAACTACCATGACAATCTAACAATCACCATGCAAAGAAAAGGTGCATTGCGATAACAAAACCCCAGTGTCGTGAAGTGTCTGAGATCCGCCATGGTGTGACGTCCCAAGAAGCATTTCCGCTATTCCCTTTCCGTCATAGCGCGGCCCCAGCGACCTCCGAGCTGGCGCCCGGACCAGCCGCTTCCAGCCCGCGGGCCATCAGCTCCCCTCAATAGCAAACAGCTTACCTGTCCGCACCACGCACCCATCATTCAATGACCACTTAGAATCGGCCCATCTCACTCACCCTGGCGCGCCTACGCATCCCCAAGCTCTATCTCCTAACCCTCGTCCTCTTCGTCGCCATCTCCGCCACCCTGGCGTCTCTCCGCTTCGCTCCTCGCGCCCCAGCTCTCTTCCGCTTCCTGCGACCCGCGTCGTCCAGACCCTTTTCCACGAGCCCGCAGACCTTGCTGGTGAATAGCAGCATGGCGCCCGAAAGATACAGGACCCCGCCCCAGCTGCCGCCGAGGTTCACGGCGACCCCGGAGAGCTTGATTGAGGATACGAAGA
Organism: Westerdykella aurantiaca; assembly: GCA_030412805.1. Classification (NCBI taxonomy): domain Eukaryota; kingdom Fungi; phylum Ascomycota; class Dothideomycetes; order Pleosporales; family Sporormiaceae; genus Westerdykella; species Westerdykella aurantiaca. Next base: position 6,677,630 of record JASJFJ010000003.1, read on the forward strand.
GGATTGTATGTTGTCGATACATGGAGGAATTGGTCGCGTGGACCGATTCGGTGTGCATGGGCGCTGACGTTTGTGCAGATTGAGCGATCCCGAGGCGTGCAGGACCACATCGTCAAGGCGTTGACTCCCGACACGGCCACGTTCAAGAACACGCTCCTGCCCGTAGCCCACGATGACAACAAGATGGCGCTGGAGACGCACATCATCGGGTTCTACCAGGCCGTCTCCACGGACCAGAAGCTGCGCGATGCGTCGACCGAGGCGGAGAAGCTGCTCGACGACTTCGGCATCGAGTCGAGCATGCGGGAGGACGTGTTCAGGCTCGTGGACGCCGTGGCCAAGAAGAAGGAGGAGCTGGACCCCGAGTCGCAGCGGCTGCTGGAGAAGGACCACAAGTCGTATATTCGGAACGGGTTGGGCGTTCCTGCGGGCCCCAAGCGCGACCGGTTCAAGGAGATCAAGAAGAGGCTTAGTGAGTTGAGCATTCAGTTCCAGAAGAACCTCAATGAGGAGAATGGCGGTATTTGGTTCACGCCTGAGGAGCTGGATGGCGTGCCCGAGGATCTTGTCTCGTCGTTGAAGAAGGGCGAGGGCGAGAATGCGGGCAAGGTGTGGCTCACGTTCAAGTATCCCGACCTCTTCCCCACGCTCAAGTACGCGACGAATGCGGAGACGCGCAAGCGCGTGTTTGTGGAGAACGAGAACAAGTGCAACCAGAACGTGCCGCTCTTCCGGGAAGCCATTCTGCTGCGCGACGAAGCGGCCAGGATCTTGGGCTACAACAACCATGCCGAGTTCCGGATCGAGGATAAGATGGCGAAGACGCCCAAGACGGTCGACGATTTCCTGTCGGATCTGAGGACGCGTCTTGCGCCGGGCGGAAAGGCGGAGATCGAGAAGCTGATTGACTTGAAGAAGCAGGACTTGAAGCAGCGGGGCATCAACGATGGCTCGGATTCGCATTACTTCCTCTGGGACCACCGGTACTACGATCGCTTGATGCTGGAGAGGGACTACTCACTGGATCAGCAGAAGATCGCCGAGTACTTCCCTCTTTCCACCACGATCCAGGGCATGCTGAAGATCTTCGAGGAGCTCTTCGGCATGGCCTTTGTCGAGATTGTGGGTAAGGACCGTGATGCGCTTGCTGAGGGTGGCAGTGGCTCGGATATTGTTTGGCATGAGGACGTCCAGGTCTTCAGCGTCTGGGATGACGAGGGCGAAGGCTCCGGATTCATCGGCTACCTGTATCTGGACCTGTTCCCCAGAGAGGGCAAGTATGGCCATGCTGCCAACTTCAATCTCCAGCCCGGATTCATCCAGGAGGATGGAAAGCGCCGTTACCCCGCGACCGCGCTCGTGTGCAATTTCTCCAAGCCCACGGCTAAGAAGCCCTCATTGCTGAAGCACGACGAGGTGGTCACTCTTTTCCACGAACTCGGCCACGGCATCCACGATCTCGTGTCCCGGACCACGTACGCCCGCTTCCACGGCACCAACACCGTCCGCGACTTCGTCGAGGCACCCAGCCAGATGCTGGAGAACTGGTGCTGGACACCCGCCCAACTCCGCTCCCTCTCCCACCACTACTCGTACCTGTCTCCCGAATACCAGGCCGCCTACAAGGAGTCGTCCGGCAGTGCCCCGAAGCCCTCGCAGCAGATCCCCGACGAGTACATCACCAGCTTGATCAACACCAAGCATGTCAACGATGCGCTGTTTAACCTCAGGCAGCTGCACTTCGGCACCTTCGACATGACGGTGCACGAGCCGGCGAGCCATGACGACATCGAGAAGCTGGATGTCACGACGACGTATAATAGGTTGCGGAAGGAGATTGCGCAGTTGGACGGGCCGGAGGTGCTAGCCGGCGCGGAGGGGGAGAAGAAGTGGCAGTGGGCGAATGGGCAGGCGACGTTTGGGCATTTGATCGGCGGATACGATGCAGGGTGAGTGTTTCTGCTATTCTCCTATCCCTGGTTCTGGTGCATGGCGTTGCTAACCCTGTGGTTTAGCTATTACGGCTACCTCTCGTCGCAGGTCTACTCCGCGGACATGTTCTACACCGTCTTCAAGTCGGATCCCATGAACGGGAAGGAGGGCCGCAGGTACAGGCACACGGTCCTGGAGCGCGGCGGGAGCAGAGAGGAGATGAGTTTGCTGGAGGAGTTCCTGGGCCGACCGCCGAGCACAGAGGCGTTCTACAAGGAGTTGGGGATCTCGGCGTAGATGGGGCATTAAGGGCGTGGGTGGGTGTTGTTAGATTTGAGAGATGGGGTTGGTAGATGTCTTCGGGCGAAGGACTCACGCCATCGATGAGGCAGGTAGAGATCATTGTAGTAACTAGACGTCTTACATGCGCTCAAAAAGCAAAACGGGCGAATATTCAATATCTAGATGAACTGAAAAAAGGCTAGAACCCGCACATCTTGACGTAGATGCTAGTATGCGCATCCAAGCTCGCTATCTAAATATACTGTATCCCTCTCTGCAAATGCATCACCAAATGTCCTGACCCCGCCTATGCGACCAAGCGATCAACGAGCCCATTCCAATCTGAGCTCTGAAACACCCTCTGGATGAAATTGAGATATTGGCTGTCTCCAAACACGTCCCGAGTTGAGTTCTCAAGCATGCTCATGGTCTCAAACACGGCATTCTCCTTGTCATTACGGGCACTGGCGTGTTTGCTCTGGACATCAGCAAGCTGATCCGTTTTCGTCTTCACTTCCTCGAGAGTGGCGATCTTCCCATCGCGACTAGTGAGTTCCTCCTCGAGACTGTCGATTTTCTCATCGCGACTAGTGAGTTCCTCCTGGAGACTGTCGATTGCCCCATCGCGATCAGCGATTTGCCCCTCGAGGCTAGCGTTTTCGTCGCTGCACTCAATGAGACATGCTTCATTCGCCTGACGCTCATCCTCAAGCATGTCGATCATGGCCTGGTCTCCGTGGATCTGACCATGCGCCGCGTCGAGCTCTAATATAAGCCTGCGCACTTCTTGTTGGCTTCTCATGAACCGTCCGTTGACGACCCTGAGTTTATGGCTGAGCCTAGTTGATCTTTTATCGCTTCTCACCAACATGGATCTGAGTGCCTTGACCTGTTCTTCCGAGCCCTTCTTTTCGATCGCCTCTGATTCCGCTCTTCTCTGAGTCCCTAGACGCAGCACCTCCGGCTCTGCGTTCAAAATATGCCGGAATTGGAGATACTGGCCCTGCAGGTCTTGCATCTGCTGTTCCAGATGCCTCACTTGCGCTTGGGTGTCTCTTGTCTCCTCCAAATATTTGCGTTTGCAGTCTGCGGCTATGGATGACAGTGGTTCTGCCTCACCATCGGGCTGGACTCTGTCAGCAGTGAACCACGGAATAGAATGCATAGAACTTGTTAGCCTTGGTCTCTTCTGACGTAGCTTGTTCATGGCCACTTCGACCTTTGCGTCTGGTGACGCATTTCTTGCTCGCGTACTAGTTTCGATTTCGACTTTCCTCTTCTTCTCAGCGGCCGCCTTTTCGAGTTCAACCTCATCGTCTCGGTGTCTTTTCCCCCTTTCCCCGGTGATTTTATCTTCCAGGCCTACTAACTCCTTTTGTTGAGCTTGCTCAGGCAACTCCGAATCATTTTTGGTCGAAGTCGACGGTTGCGAGTAGATGGAACCCTCAGCGGGACTGGACAGCATCGACTCGCACTCATCGTCGGAGGGGCAATCATAGCTCCCATCGGAAGATTTTAAGTCGCTATCGTGTATATTGGAAATGGATGACTGCGACCCGCTTTCCTCCAACACTGCAGCCGCAAGGTAGTTCTGCTGATAGTTTGCGAAGCGGGCGAGGAGTCCAGAGTCCCAATCAAGACCCACCCCCACCACCTGCCTCAGTCCCTCCTCATCCAACACGCGCCCCAGAAGACATACAGAGAACAGGCGGCGATATATAGTCGAAACGGGAGTAAAGCGAAGCGAACAACAACAACAGATCAGATCAGATCCAAGATGCCATACAGCCTCAAGGGAAAGAATGTCCTTGTTACGGGAGGCTCAGCCGGCCTCGGCGAAATCATCGCCCTCTCCTTCGCCAACGGGTCTGGTGTTTGCGACAGTCTGAGCGAACCGAGATAATACTCCCCCGTTCATTCCCTCTTTTCTGCGCCCTTCCGCAGACCTTGATTGCTATTGTGCGTTGTCTCTGTTCGAATTTCGGCAGCCTTGTGGGAGATATCGTGATGTTTATCCTTCGCCACTGCTTCCTCCGACGGACCGGGCTCCCCGATCTCTCCTTGTACACGTCTCATGCTGTGAAGGGTGACGCTCAGTGGTAAGCAATGCACTTTACATGATACCATGCAGACGGGTTCGTGCGCAGTGACTTACCTTCGTGTCTGTCCAAGTTGTCAACTTCTCCCTCTCACTTCTGGTGCCCTTACTGCTTGGTCTTATAAAGGGAACGTAGAAAGCGCCCGGATGGGGTGCTTGAGGGCTTTGTAGAGAAAAAGAGTAGAACTAAGGTCGTATTTAGGTCCACCCTAATAAGATGTCTGGATTGGGTAGGCAGCGATTCGACCGGAGTTGCGGTAAACAATCCAGCAGAAAGTGAGAGCGGGAACGGCGGCGAGAAGTGAGAGAGGCAGGGCGGTGAAAAGGTTTGCTGTCCTCCACACGCTAATACTTGTGATTCCTCTTCTGCTCACCGCCGCTACTCACCGGTATATTTATGCCTAACTTGCGGCACGTGTACCTCCAGGCCTTCTCTCCACTGTTGCTCTCTACCTCCACCCTCCACCCTCCACCCTCCACCCTTGGCACTCCATCCGCTCATAGTTATACAACCGGATAAGAGCAACCTTGCTGTGGGCCCTACGGCGACATGTCACCTGAAAACTTAGTCCCTCCCAGGCACGCCGTTTCAAGCTCCCGTTCGCGGGAACCCACATCGCTGGACCAAAAGATGGCCGACATGGCGGCTGCATTGCATCATATGGAGGTTCGTCAATGCCTACATAAACATGGGAGTCATAACTAAACGAGGCAGGAATCCAATACTCAGCTCCAGCATGAGAATGAGAAATTGCGCCGACGCCTGGGCCAGATTGAACAGTTCGCTGAACCTCTCTCTCTATCTGCAAGCCCATATCGTTAACAATGCAAACAGGCGACACCCAGAAGATATAACTCGCCTAAAAGATCAGTTCCAACACCTCCAGCGCGAGATTTTGGCCTTGCTGAGCCAGTTGCAGTTCATGAACGGCCGTATAGCGGCGAATGAAACCGCCATAAACAATCACAGGAACTGCATCTACGCACTGGACGCTCGCCTCCGGCTGTTTCGAGACGGCTCTTTGTCTTCCATAGCGGCGAGGTCGACGGTAAATTATCCTGACGTATCCACAGTGGGCCTCCGCCCCCCAGTAGTAACGTCAGCGACAAACCCGCATGCTGTATCAACAGGAGGTCTCCGACCACCAATCTTTACATCAGCAGTCCCCACACCCCCATTAAATTCGATGCCAGATCCCGCTCCCAATCTCCCACCTCGCTCTCCAAGCGTGGAAATCATAGAAAGCCTAGTTCAGGACCCCAATACGTTCAGAGCTCATGGGTTCGTTGTGGAAATATACAGAGTAAGCATGGAGTCGACAGGCGACGCAGTGACAATGCCCGTCCCTGAGTCGGTCCGTGGAGCTGTGGCCAAGCATGTTAAAGGATGGAAACCCTTTTCTGAGAAATATATCGGCCGCTGCGCGCACAAGCATCTGGAGTATGTCGTCTGGTCCCGCGCTTCAGGTCCTGATGCCAGCTGCCGGAGGTGCACGAATGTCGGTGAACCATGCCTCCGTATTATCGGACGCAGGAGGTTGATGCTGCTGCCTCTGCTTGAATGCCTAAGAGAAGGTCGCTCCAGCGACGATCATGGATTTTGGATTCGGTCTGTTGGTAACATGCGTGCGGAGAGAACGAAGGCGGAACTGTGGATCGGATCTCGGACTGGGGAAGGACTTCCCGCTAAATCCTAAGGGAGGTAGCGATGGGAGCTACTGCTGGTTTATTGATGGGAATTTGAATAAGGCATTGCCGATGGAGACGACAATCGAATGTGTTGGGCTTGTAGAATTCGTGAGGATGAAAAGGTAATATGACTTCTACACTGCGACTAGCGCTTGATTTGGCTTCCCTGCCGCTGAGATCAACGTAAAGGAAATACTGGTTTCGTTTGATCGATTGCCGTGACTGGAAATGTCAATAGATTGAGCTTCACTGTGAGCTGGCGGAACACGTTCTGAGAAAGCATCTCTCATGACCACTGTCGCCATTCTTTTAGCATCAGTCGCGTTTGAATTATTGAGATACAGGGTGCAGATCCAACATCGATTGCTGTAGGCCACTTGCTCCCGTGCCGCTGGGCTGAAACCGGTCACATGACCTCATCTTTCACCGTCCCATCTTTCCGTCTTTCCAGGCTGGCCCTGCCAAGCTCTCGGCGCTCGCTTGCCATAGGCATCAGAGCGCACAGGGTGCATACGTCTTGAGGACCCGGCAGCTTGAGAAACTGCCGAACCGTCGTCATACTCTCACTCTTACCTGCCCTTGCTTCCAACTGACAGCTCAGGTATACATCTATTTCTCTGCCTTCGTCTCACTTAACTTGCATCACTGACTGGTTCTAGTTTGGCAAGGCCGGCTGTATCTGCCTGGTCTACAGCGGCTCCTTCGATCTCTTTCTCTCCTACGCTTGGACGCAAGTTGCATCAAATTCTTACTACCAACCAAAAATGTCTCTAGAAGAGAGAAAAAATGCGACATATAGAGACAGGGGGATGAATGAAAATTGTGATGTGCACGGTGGACACATGGATCCCAATAGGGATAAGGAAGAGGGCCATGCCAGTGAAGATGATGAGAGGAAAGAAGGACAGGGCCGCCGGAGGACTTTTTTACCGCGCGTACCTGAGACGCGGTCCCGAGACCAGATCAAGGCCGATGTGATCCAAGATCTCAAGGACAGGAGCCGAACATTTCACGAGGGAAAGCATTGGAGCGACCAAATGGAGGAGGCATTCTATGTGGAGATCGAGACTCTTGCAGGCAATATCAAGAGCGGGTTCAACAAGGCCTACGGCCTCATGTTCCATGGCGACGAGAATTCTGCTTCACCAATGAATGAGAATGGCCTTTCGCGAGGCCTCGTGATCAACCGGACGTCTTTCGACCCCGAGCCAGCCAATGGAGCTTATAATGACCAGGTTGTGTACATGCGCCAGAGAGCTGTCAATGGTGCCAATCACTTCTACTTGACCGAGGACTTGAAAGATTTTCATGACGGCCTGGTCACACCACTGAAAGAATGCGCACGTCAGGCGGAGAAGAAGGAGTGTGTCAGATTTGTTGGACAGTATACCTTTTTTGACGAAGGGTTAGTGAATGCACTTGCGCCTGACCACAAGCGACTGTACCCGAGGACCTATGATCACTTGATCAATGGACTCATTGCTATTGCACAAAGGCTTGCGGAAAATAAGATGACGCGTAGGTTCAGTCTCATCAATGCTGGACAACGAGTCCGGCAGTCAGAGCCTTCGAAACAGACGGCGGCCAACGGCGATAACGGAGCCGGAACATATGACGAAGACACTGCCCTCGCTGAGCAGAGCGGACGTCGGAAGCGACCTAGGGTTGAGGGGACTGGCCTTCGGGATAGCGGCATTTCGAGGAGAGCAGAAGTCCAAGCCGACGCTGGCACAACTTTAAGTGAGCAAATCATTGAGTGCAGGCGAATGGAAACATGGGTAACCCCGACGGTAAGATTCCCACGCAGCGGTTTCCTGTGGTTAGAGGTTTACACATCTAGATTGAGGAGATGCAGGAAGGGCAGGATCCCACTTCGTTCGAAGTACTACAGGACCTTCACCAAACCATGTCTGCAGCCAGCCAAAAGCTGCAAAAGCTTCTGAGTCGACCGAACGGATTGGTGCAGGAGCGCAACGAACTGGTGCAGGAGCGTGACAGGCTGGCTCAAGAGCGGAATGAAGCGGTTCGAGCGCGTGATAAAGCGGTGCAAGAGCGTGATGAAGCAGTTCAAGAGGGTGACAGAATGCGTCAACGCGTGATAGAAAGCGTCAATGTATGAGGAAGCCGGCTATGAACTTGGTGAGCTGAAAATACAGAGCATTGTTGCAAATCGGGGAACGATTTGTAACCTTGAAGCAGGTAGCGGGCTGTCTCCCAGACAGATATGGCGGGGGATTCTTATGGAAAGGAAGCGTTCCCATCACTTCTACTGGAGTTCTTCAAGGACGGTAACATGGGATAGTTCGTTGCTCCAATGCATAGCTGAGACTATCCGGGCTTTATCTAGTGGAAGGCATTTGCAGTGCTTGAGGAACAGGCCAAGCCCCTAGATCGCTCTTCTCTTGCCTCTCGGCCTTCAGTGCCTCTCCCAGTGACGAGACACTGGCCTTCGAAGCCGTGATCTCATTCTGGCGATTGTTCATCTCGGCTTCGAGCTGGGCCTCGCAACTGTGTTCACTTCCGCTGTAGCAAGTGGTGTTGGTGTCCACACCCAAAATAAATCATTGCCACATATCTCAGATTTCTTCGGTAGTGTGCGCAGGTCGGTGGTGGATTTCGTTAGCTGAAGATTACTCAGACTGCTAGGTTGCGAGCGCCGAAGCCTCCTTCTAGCATCCTTGTGTAAATTACTTTTCTACTTAATCATTCCTATAGCCAATCTGGCTATGCTTATTTATTACATCCACCATCTTCGGCAGCATCTTCGGGCTCAAAAACGCCTGTCCATGATTATATCCCTCCAAATACACAATCTCCAGTCCTGAACCCGTCCACGAATCCCAGCTGCACGTCGTCTTCCACCTGTCGCGATCCTGCCAGTGTGCATCTAAGTCCCCTCTCGTGAGGTAACTCGTAACACTCGGCGCTGGCACAATGATATCCTTCTCGCCCAGAATCACCGTCGTCTTGCGGGACAGCAATTCCTCGCGCCAAAGAACGTGTTCACGCCAGCAAAAGCATCTCCCCAGCGTGAACGCGATATTCGGTTCCGAGCGCGCGGCATACCAGAGCTCCCAATCTCCCGCCGTGATGGGGGTGCGCTTCGTAAAGTTGTAGGCCACGTCGGGTAGATGCAGTAGCAGAGCTACAGGATCCAGCAGCACCATGGAATGCATTCTGCTGGCCAGCAGCGGCGATCCCAGATACTGGTTTGTGAGAAAGGTGCCGTAGGAGTGTCCGACGAAGACAAAATCTTTGAGGTCTTGCTGCATGATTATGTCGCCGAATTCGCGTTGCATGTCGATGGCGAGGGGGAGTGGAGAGGTGATGCGCGAGGATATAGGCAGGATCTCGATGGCAAGGATGCCGACGTCTTTCGGTAATAGCATGATTAGTGGGAGGTAGACAATCAGGCCCACTCCAAGTCCGTGCGCAAGGACTATGGGCCGGTGCTTGGTAGACCTGTGTGGGCGGAAGAAGTAGCTGAAGTTTGGCGCTGCGGATTGTGACGGGGCAAGGAGAGTCATTGGGCGCAGTGGGAATGACTTGAAGAATGCGGAGCGAGGTTGTCTGTAGAATTTGAATCCCAAGAGTTGCAACGAAATAGTTGTTGTGAAATCAAGCTGGCCCAGCATCTACGAGCATTGTTAACTGCGTCCATAGAATGACCCTGCAGTGGTGTATAACCCACCAAGTAGTACGCCAAACTCCGGTGAGAAATATCCAAACAATCAAAATTCAGCCTCAAGGGTTTCGCAGGTCCGCGCCCAGGTTCGATGGTCCACCCATGCTTCTCCTCCATCTGAGTCACATATTCCTCCAGTTCCGCCTCATCGTAGCCCGGCGGGCCTTCGCGATCAAACAGAGCCCACAACAGCCAATCCTTCATATTCTCCCTTCTGATTTCGTCCAGATGTGCCCCGCACATCCACCCCATCATATACAACTTGGCGTCCGAGTTGACAACCAGAGCTTTTGTAAACAGCGCCTTTCTCTGCGCTCTGGACAGGGGTGACGGGAACACCGCTCGCCTGGTCTGAAGATAGTGTCGGTACGGAAGGAACCAGAAAAGATACCAGAGGATTTCAATTGCGCCGATGGCTTCGATGACGATGGAGGCCGGGTGTGCGATGGCGCGGACACCGCCAATCGACAGTGCAAGATAGAAGTAGAGAAGACATAGCAAACCAAGATAGCGGAAATAGTAGATGAAGCTTTGTATCAGTACCCACTCGAATGTCGAATTTTCGACCAACATGTTTTGTTAAATTTGCAAAGGTGGTGGTGACTGGGCCAGCATTTGCGTAGCATGCATGGGAGTAATACCAATTACATAGATGAGAAAAGAAAGAAACACGACCTTGAGGCTGTATAAGACTCCTCGACTGTCTTCACTGTTTCATCGGTGTAAAGACATTTTGTCTTGTGACAGGCAAGGATGCTCGGTAATAGTTGTTTCATAGCCGTCTCTAAATTTGTTGTCGTGTCGTAGGATTTGCAAATCTAGAAACCTCCCCCGTGCTGCCACCACAGGGACCATCGAACAAAAAAAAATCGTCCATTATTGCTTACTCTACAGGAATCACAGTTTGCCTTGCCTTTCTTTCGCAATCCATTCCCCCAGTTCTCGGATGCTGGCCCTTTCATCTAGTAATTTGAGCAGAGGAAGACTGACTCCGAAGATGAGCGCCACCCAGCTCCTGAGTTCCACCGCTATCAAACTATCTACACCGTACTGAGCGACCGATTTCTGGGTCCCCATACTCTCAGGTGGGATCATCAAAAGACTTGCCGTTCGCTCCGCAATTGCATTTGCGACAAGCGATCCCGCCAGGTCCATATTGCCCGACTGTATGGCTGCGTCGACTATTGTTGTCACAGCCGAAGCAGTAGACTTGACCTGCTGCGGCCTCCGAGATGACGATAGATGATCTTGCATTGCGCGGAAAAGATGCGAAAACTTTGCGTCCGAATGCCACCTTGGTGGCGGGCCCTCTCCGACTCGATCCGCTTCCTTTGCAAGCTTGGAGGGTTCAAGGCAGGTGGTGATCTGGGCCTCTGCTAGAGGATCATACGCATGCCAATCCGGCTTTAACTTGGGCGAATCGAGGAATGCTGCTTCGAGAAGTCGCAGGAACCCAAGCTCTCCAGTGCGATACAAGCCGTTTCGCTGAATCATCTGTCTCGTTGCATCTCTTTGGCCCACATCGCCTATCTCGGTAATCAGCCCAAAGGCAATTGCTGTCGCTGGCAACCCCTGCTGCCTGCGATACCGCGCAAATGCGTCCTGGAAACTGTTAGCTGCACAGTAGGCAGCCTGTGTCGGCAGCGCTACTACGGCCTCAAAGGACGAAGTCATAAGGAAAAAATCTAGCGGGAGCTTCTGCTCGACAGTGACCTCGTGCAGGTTTATCGTCCCCTGTACTTTGGCGGAGAGGCCTCCTTTCCATTGCGAGTAGGGGAGGGTATCAAATGGCTGGTCCAGAAAAGCCACAGCCGCGTGGAGTATCCCCTTGATTGGTCTCTGCGACGATGCGGCAGTAACGGCCGATGCAACCGACGCTTTCTGATTGATATCGCAGGCCACCAACTCAATGGTCAAACCTTGTGATCTCAGCCCCTCAATCATCTTCGAAGCTTCCTCTGTGATCTTTGTACCGCCGGAACGAGAGATGACGGTAAAATGAAGAGCACCGCGGGATACCATCCACTGCAAGATAGATCGTCCAAGGCCACCAAGACCGCCAACCAGGACATATTCAGCGGCTGGGTCAAAGTATGCTTCTGGCTTTGGCGGTATCATCTATATGCAATTAGTAACGCGACTAAGGATATCAAGAGAGTCACCTACCTTAACCACCGCCTCCCGGTTCCCATAGCTGGCAACTACCTTTCCGATATGCTTGCCCTGGGAGAAATACAACATCCCCTTGTCCAGTTCATCAATTTCGAAACTTTTGAAGGGTATCGGCTGCACTTCTCCGCTTCGAAGCATGTCGCCTACTTCTTGCATCAGTTCACTGCAGAACTCCGGATCTTGAGCGGCCATGGTGCTCAGATCAAAAGATGAGAAAGTCGCGTTGCGCTCGAAGATCTCCAAGGCCATTGTGCCATGATTTTGGACATCCACCCGGCCTACATCAATTAAACGGCCCCTTGGAGAAATACTACGCCATGTCTCGTGCATAATATCGCCATTGGAGGTGCTGAGAATGACGTTGAACCCCTTTCCGCCGGTACTCGCCAGCAGTGTTGATATATCGGCGGGACTCCTCGACGAAAATATCCGCTCAGGTGCTATTCCGAATTCCTGGACGAGATAGTTCTTCTTCTCTGCTGTGCCCACAGTCCCATAGATTTCAGCACCCATACTCCGAGCGACCTGGATCGAAGCAAGTCCCAGTCCACCAGTGGCGGACTGTATGAGAACGGTTTCTCCCTTCCGCACCCGTGCAAGGTGTTTCAATGCGTAGACCGCCGTGCAAAACACGATAGGGACAGTTGCCGCCTCTTCGAATGAATATCGCTGCGGAATCGCTTGGGCGTGGACACTTGGGAACCGCAGCCTGGTTCCAAAACGGCCCCAGGCCAAGCCATAAACTCGGTCACCAGGATATAGGCCCTTTACGGCACTACCGACGGCGATGATTGTGCCTGCGCACTCAGAGCTACAGGCGTTCATGTCCAGGCGGCCCGCACTGACGGCGATGTCCTTCCAGTTGAGTCCGACGGCAGCAGTCTGTACCTCAACATAATCATCCGCGAGGGGTTTGCGGAAAGATACGTCTTCGCGGAAATATAACGAGCTGAGGAGGCCAGGTGTCTCGAAGTCTACCATCATTGGTTTGCTGTTCTGCAGGGGTAATTCCTCGAACTTCTCAGATTTCCCGTGAAGTACGTTGTATCTCTCGTTGAGTGTATCATCTATTACGAGTCGGCTGACATGTGGAATGCTGTTTTGCATGGCCATCTCGCGTTCTGCGTTCCCGTTGACTACTCTCAAGAAGTGCCGAACGATACTTCTGGCCGCACTGGAAGATGTGCAACCTTTCTCCGGGTCCACATGGCAGATGCCGTAGTTGTTCAATTGATTCTCCGTAATGAGCATTCGAACCAGACCCGTAGCTACTGCAGGTCTCGGGTTAGTCCCATTGACAATACCCCCTTCTGACAGCCAGAGAAGAGAGGAAGCTCTTTCGACGATTTTCTTTACAGAATAAAAGTCATCCTCGCCGCCGTCCACAAGGATAGCATTGTTGATATCGGTTGCAACGATAATATGTCCTCCCTGAGGTATGTCTGCAGTGATCAGATCGTGGAAGTGACTCCGAAATCCGTGCCTCTCAAGCTCAAAAACTAGATCCTCTAGTTTGCCGGTCTGTTCCTTCTGGACAATGTGCACTATTCGCTCCCGCTGGGAAAGCTCGGTGGGTGTGCCCTTGGTGAGTGATAATGCGGTGGTAACTATTGTCGATACTGTTGTCAAGGGTGCAGGGTAATCATCTAGCTCGATGTCAATGCCCGAGAATCCGGATTCCACGAGTGAGACTTTCCAGTCTTCTCTACTAAGAAACGGCGAATCCATTTCGTCATTTTCGGGCCACCAGTCAGGGAATGTCCCATACGCAAGGCTATGTCCTAGCCAGGTTCGAGTGCTTTCTAGGAAGATCAGCTTTCCCCCATCTTTCAGTAGGCTTCGGGCGTGCCTCAAGGTTTGGGAAATGTCCTGCGTTGTGTGAAGGCACTGAGATGCTATAACAAGGTCATAATCCGCCGCGAAGCCTTGCTCGTGCAGGTCTTTGCTGATATCAAGAGATTTATAGCTCAAGCCCTTGCAATTGCTGAACTCTGCTTCGGCCGCACCGAGAAAAGCCGGCGATACGTCAGTGAAACAATATTCGCGATACTGCTTGTGGGTAGTGTCGCCACCCAACGCTCGTAATGCAATGCGAGTTGCCCCTCCTGTACCCGCGCCGACCTCCAGAATTTTCATGTGTGAATTTTGATGCCCAAGGAGGTCCAACAGGCGCTTCAACTGCAAATATCCACCTTTAATCCCCATGCCATGAGTGTACATTTCTTCTAGGAGCCCGTCCTGCATGGCGACCTCTACGCCGGTCTTTCTACCTTGCAGAATATCGAAGATGTTGTCGTAAATGCGCTTGGTATGTTTTACGTCTGGGACATCCGCCAGTACCGCGCATAATGTTTCGATAGTGGCACGTCTATCATTTGCTGTCATTTTCCGTGCTTCATGAACCAGCTCATGATCAGCTTGCACCATTCGTTTGAGCCAAGCCACGAATCGACGCAGATGCCACTCGGAGCTGTCCATGTAGCCAAATCTTTCTGCAATATCGACAATCATACAAGCCGCGATCTTGTCCATCGTGGCAAATGTGTCCTTCACCTCCTCAATCGCTACCGTAGGGGGGAACAGTTTCCTCGCGTCCTCGTTGGTAAGAAGAGCAATGTCAGGCTTCCAAACCAGTCGCGTATAGGGCGCTGGCTGATCCTCTGGTTTCGAAGCACTGGAAGTATCGCCACCGTTGTACGATACACAACGGAGGTTATATATCTCGACTATCGGCTCACCAGTCGACGTGAGAAGCTGAACTTTTCCATGGGCTCCTCGAAGCCCTTTGAAGTCGCCTGTAGCCGTGCCTAGCCCCCAGGCCTCTCTTCGACCCCTTTCCCAGACTGACATTTCGTCTATATAGACGGGAATAAATGCATTCTTCAAACTATCAGCTTGCCCACCGTGCATGGCAATCAATGCGAGCTGATGGCAGAGGTCCAGTGATGCAGGATGAATTGGGTAGTGAGACTCGGGTCCTTTGAACATGCCCTCCGTTGTGTTCAGCGCAACTTGTGCTGTTGCTAGTTTCTTGACGGGATCCGATCCCAGGTTTGATAAACCTTGGAATGCTTTCCCATATCCTAGGCCAACTTGCTGGAATTTCTCCTGCCAGTCTTCCATTTCAATGACCCGCGCGTCCATGTCTTGAGAAAGATCTCTCAGAGCAGCGTCCTTCCTCGATGGGGAGTCCATCTTAATCAGGCCCGAGGCATTATCCGTCCAGGTTTCATCCTTTGGGGAGTAAGATGATATCTTAAAGTCAAACCATGTTGGAGTTATGGAGGACGCCTGAAGGTTGATGACCACTTCCAGGCCCATCTCATCGTCAGGTATCCGCATAGCTGACTTGATTGACACATTGCGAAGTTGGAAGCTGGGACTAGCGGCACTCACAGAATCTGTATGTAGGAACTGGGACATGGCCTCTATTGCCATGCAGACGTACCCAGAGCCTGGCATGACTGCGTGGGGAAGAAGCTGATACCGATTAGCCGTGTGTTTACAATCCAGTTGGTTCAGTTTACCTTGTGATCGCTCAACCAGGGCAGATCTTTCTGCCTCAGCACGTTTCTCCAGCTTGGGCTATCTTTCGCGCAGCCTGCCTGACGAACTCCGATGAGGTCGTGACGCAGGTGCTTTCGCTGCCGGATCTCCTTCGCGATTCGATTCTCATAGTACAGCGGCTCCCCGTACTTGAAACGGTATGTCGGCATATCAACGCATACCTTACCATGAATATACCGTATCGCATCATTCTCCATCATTTCGATCGAGTTAGCTGCTGCTAGATCCACTTTAGCGTTCAAGCAGAACAGTGATCCGCACAAGCTCAGAATATTCCGCACCCCATCATCAAACCTCTTTACAGCCGTGAGGTAAACTGGGGGTTTGATTCCTCTCTCTTCGTTGACTTTCACGAAAATCTCCTTCACTGGGCTCTGAAGTGCTGAATGCGGGCCAATCTCGATTAGAATGTCCACTGCGGTGTCTGTCCGCAATAGTAAGTTTTGAACTGCCTCGTAGAACCGCACGGGAGATTCGAGATTATGGCGCCAGTATGAAGGAAGAATTAGTCCACTTATCATCTTGTTCGGCATCACTGATGATACCCAGGGGACAACAGCCGGACACTGAACCTGACCCTGGAAACTGTGCGTGTTGTGGTATAGAGCCAACTCACGGTGGGCGTGTGTTAACATGTCCTGGTAGTGGTTTCCGATAGCAGCCATGTGGTGGGAATGATATGCATTGCCACCAGTTTGAAGCAACCTGCAGAAGACGTCGTCGGCTTTCAATCGCCTCTCCAACTGCTGAATAGGCTCCGCATCCCCAGACAGTGTTACGCTGTTTGGAGAGTTGATTGCGGCAATCTTGACGCAGTTTTCTATACCTATCAGATAAGTGTCAACTGCCTCAGGGCCAATGCCAACGGCCAGCATGGCACCTTTTCGAACGTTCTTTGTAATAGCGTAACCGCGGCAGTAAGCGGTGACGATTGCCTCCGCCAACGGCAACCGCCCCGAAGCATATGCCGCTGCCATTTCACCCGATGAGTGGCCGACTGTAACGTCTGGAACAACGTGCAAGGATTGAAGAAGATCCACCAGACCGAGTTGAAGGGCGGTGCATATCGTCTGGGAGATCTCTGGGTCCTGAACCGAAATCTCCGACTTTCCAAATAATATATCGGCGATTCTCCAGGGAGGAGAAAATGACAAGCGCTGGAGGGCATGGTCCTGCAGTCGGATCGATTCACGGAACACACCGAAGTCGAAGAGAGCGCGGCCCATGTCCTGCCATTGTGCGCCCTGGCCCGTGAAGACGAAGCCGATGCGTGGCGACTGTACGTTCGCTGATTTTAGAGATATCAGGTTCTTCTCTATGAGTGCTTCTTTTGGGTTGTTGCTATCGACTATGGCAAACGATTTGTGGAGGAAGGTGGAGCGGCGGGTGGAGAGTGTGTATGCGACATCTGGGAGGGGCAGCTTAGGAAGAGCTTCTGCAAGCGCGGTGATGTTGTGCGACAGTGATTCTGTGTCATGAGCAGAAAATGGAAGAAGAATGAGCCTTCTTGTGCTCTCCGCTGCTGTAGGAGGAGCTGATTCCATGTCGGGCCTGTCCAGAAACAATGGTCCATTGGCAAAGGTTTTCACGGCACCATTGGTAGGTATGCAGCCATGTCCAGCCTCCAATTGGGGAGTGGAACCGTTTAATCTCTTTTCTGAGAACTGTAGGGGAATTTGGGACGACTCCAGGATTGATGGGTGATCAATTATGCAGTGACCATTTGCGCCACCGTAGCCGAATGAATTCACACTTGCTCGGCGAAGCAGCCCTTGGGGCCATGGTGTTGGCTCCGTGACGACTTGAACTCTGGCGGTATCGAAATCAATGTGCGGGTTCAAGTTCTCTACACCAACAGTAGGGGGAATGATGCCATGCTCTAGGGCTAAGATGGCCTTCATCACACCCGTAAGGCCGCTGGCCGGTTCTGAGTGGCCTAGGTTGGTCTTCACCGAACCGATAAGTAGCGGCTCGTGGAGGCGTTCGCACGCAAACACCCTGCCTATCGCGGTCACTTCGACCGGATCTCCAACAGGAGTCCCCGTACCGTGGCATTCGAAGTAACCCGTTAAGGCGGTTGGCAGGCCTGCTGCTTTATACACCTGCCTGATTAGAGCCTCTTGTCCTTCAACACTCGGATGAGATATGCCTGCAGTTCTCCCATTTGAGTTCACCCCAGTACCTCGGATCACGGCGCGGATAGGGTAGCCACCCTTCACTGCGTCCGAGTATCTCTTCAGATAGAGTGCGGTGAAACCTTCGCCTCGAGCGTAGCCGTCCGCCGATTCGTCAAATGTATGGCACGTGGAAGTTTGAGACAAGGCCCCTAGCTTGACCGTCAGGAGCTGCATTTCTGGCGCTGAGATTAAATTGCTTCCCCCGACAATGGCAGAGTCGCATTCCCCGTTGCGAATGGCATTGACCGCTAGGTGTAGTGCATACATGGAACTTGAACAGGCCGTGTCCACGGTCATACTAAAGAGCATTAGCAACTTCCAAAATAAGCTTTCATACTTGTCGAAAGCACAATAAGCCAGAAGAAGCTAGACTCACCTTGGGCCTCTCAGGTTGAGGAGATAGTTAACTCGGTTCGCCAAGATACTTGAACTCCCACCAGTAGGCGCGTAGGACAATGGGAAATCAATATCATGCATTTGCATGACATGATGGTCAATGTTGAAGTTGCCCACGTAGACTCCGGTGTTAGAACCGGAAAACTTGTCCCACGGCTCACCAGCGCTTTCCAGAGCTTCATATGCGACTTCGAGGATCTTGCGCTGCTGAGGATCCATAGTCATCACCTCGCTGGTGTTCATGCCAAAAAAGGCATGGTCGAACAGCCTGGGATCCTCATCAAGAAGATAACCCCCTTCTGTGTTGATACTCCCAGGCCTCTGGTGGTCTGGGTGATAGAACCCCGGAAGATTGAGTCTCGAAGGGGTGAAGTTCCGCCGTCCGGTACGCTTGTTGATGAGAAGCTCCCATAGCTCCGAAGGATTAGAAACTCCTCCTGGTAACCGACATCCTGTGGCTTGTTAGTCCCGACATGCGGATCGATAGACTATACGAGACCCACCCATTCCTACGACCGCTATGGGGTCAGGTGATGTACAACATGATGTGCGTGAACTTGTGACGGAATTTGCGACACTCAACGTGTCTGCGTTATAGGTATCATAGGTTTTTGCAGGCATGGCTCCTACTATTGTCCGATATCGTGGATTTGGGATGCCAATGAGTTTTTATCTCATCTCTTGTCGCCTTCAAACGTTAAGGCATAATCCCAAGTAACAAAACTAGACTCGCAATGTTTGACGAGCTTGCCAGACGCAACCTCGAAGTTCCAGGCACCTGGTAACTTCGTGGAGGTCGGTGGATTTGAGAGGCGCTTCCCACCGAGGCGGGATGTTGCCGATGACTGCTTCGCGGTAGTGGTGCAAATTTCGCACGGTATCGTTTTTGATGGTGGCATGTGCGAGCTGAAGCTTATCGACAATAAGCCTGGGAGAAACGCCTTACCGAAATAGATTCGAGGCATTCTGCTGGGCTGATCCGACTATTCAGTCATTTCATAGGAGTTGCAGATTCCGTTGCCTAACCTACTTGCCTTGAAACAATTCTTACCGAATTGTGCATCAGCTCGAACGAATCTCCCAAAGGAGAAACATGTCCGTCTCGCCTTCGAATTATCCCAGATTGATCTTCATATCAGATTGGGGGCTAGACGAACCTTCAGAGAGCTCGGTATGCCGGCGATTCAGGGTCCCTTGTGTTCTCTTCCAGGGATTTGGAACGGTAAAAGTCTAGGTCTTCTAAGGTAGCCTGTCCCACGCGTAAGACACCTACAAGGGCCCGGTCCTATCATCTTGCGAGCCGCGCCGAGTTACCCCATACCCGCAGAAGCGTGGAAAAAAGGCCTTTCAACGGTCTTTTCCATACCCGATGCGGCTTCACCTGAATATGCAAGGTGGGGTGGGTCAGACACCCGTGACAGGTACCCTATCTTTAGGGTCTCTGCAGAGGCATGCACTGTGCTACGACTTCGCCGAGCTGAACATCGGATTTCGGCACATCAACTTCCCATTCTTACTCCTTTGCCTAAAATTGGACCGCAGTTCGTACTATCGGATTCTCGTGGAGAACCGTTTATGATAATAGGCCGGAGCTTCAATTGCAACCTTCATTATCGCAAGATGGTCGAAGAGATGACTGTCGGCACGCACAAAAATCGACCACGAGCAAAAGCTGAAGAGCTGGAAAGGTTCACATTATTGGTTTTCAACAAGAGATAATGCCTGGAACTGATATCTTGCTCGGTTGTCCACCTTTCCAGAAAAATAAGGATCCAGCCATGGGCCGCCGCCACGGCTGCAAACGCAGCCACGGCTCTAATTCCAGCCATCGTGGTTGCCTCTCCCTACTTTCAGGACAAGTGCATCCAGGACCGCTCTGGAACTATTTTCCGTGCTTCAAGTGAACCTCTAACAGTCCCATAGTTCCTTCGCTATGGACTTTCACGATCTAGGGCCTGTGTTAACACACTGTTGTCAGAGCAAATGCGAACTATACTGACCTCAAACCGGGGGTCGGCGGTCTTCAACAGAGTCTTAAACTCTTCTTCACTACGCTGCTTCGCCCCCAATGCGACAAACATCATCATGTCGATTTGCCTCAAGCCATGTTCGTGATATCTGCTCTCAGTGGCGTGGCCTGGCATGATCGTGTCATTAATCAGTAATGGCGTACCGGGCCTGCATTCCTCCAAAGCTGGCACTAAAGCCGTCAGAATAGTGACACACTTCTCGTCGTCCCAGTTATGCAAACACTGGCGGATGAAGTAGGCGCTGGCATTAGTGACGGGTTGAACCTCAAAAAAGTTATGCTGCATGAAACTGATTCGTCCGTCAAGGTCACTGAGATCCAGATGCTTTGCTTGTGCAAGCATCTGTGGGTTGGCGTCTTGGACAACGATGTTGAGATTTGGATGTGCCTATCGAATCAGCCACAATGCTTCATGAACTTCTGATTTTTGTGAAGGCTGCCTTACCCTCGCCAATGCTATACTGACATGCCCACTCCCTCCCCCAACGTCGACAACTTTGCCAGCTCCCAACTGCTGCCACGGAAACCCCGTCACAAGCTCTGAGATTTGGCGGTCAATCTTGACAATGCCTGCCATGGCCTTCGCGAATCTAGCTGCCCGTTGGGGGTGCTGCGCATAGAACTCGAACATACTGACACCATGTCTCTGCTGAAAAGGATTCTTCCCCGTTCCTAAACTCGATGCAGAAGCACTGGCGGCTTCGAACAATTCGTCTAGCTGATAGGCAGCGGCTGCTCGAAGGTCCTCGTCACGAGCAAACATGATGCTGCCGGCTGTGTGCGCGAACACGTTCGGCTCCGGCTCAGAGAACACTCGTTGAATGCAGAGGACGCGCATTGTTCTTCCAACAATGTCTTCGTTGAGTTTTGCCGTTTCCGCCAGTTCAGACAGGGGAATTTGTCTGTCTTCGGGAACATGTTGGAAGTAGGAATGATTGAACGCAATCTGGTACGCGGCGAGGTCATTGTGCGTGCAGAGATATCTACGAAAGTGTTGCTTTGGTCCGTTCACGAGTTGGAGTAGATCATAAGCTGCGTCATTGAGAGAGTCTCTGAGAGCCTTGTATTGAGCATCTTGTTGAACTTCAGACGAGGTTGTCGTGAAGTCCGGTTCTGCTTGGTTCGTGGTGGACAAGTGGGCGACAATTTCCGATACAAGTGAATTGATATTGTCTGCAAGAGCCAGGAGTGTAGAAGATTGAGCTTGGGATGACATATTGTTTTGAGTTTGCAACTGGAGCGGCCGAAGGATTGCGTGGTGTAGCTATAGTATCTCGCACATATCTGTTAGAGACTCTGCGGCCTCAAACTCTTGAAGCTAGCCGGGGAAAGTTTCCTCACTGCCGTGTCCTCGGCGATCGCCATACCCAGTGGGATATTTCATGTCCGGGGTGGGGGCAGATTACAGGTCTCCATGATGTGAGTGACATTTATTGGGGTCCAAGGGTACCGTTGTTCACGAGAACTGAGGACTCAGGCAGGCTACACAAACTTTGAATGGCTGGTAATAGATTGCTCCAAAAATAGCCGACCTCGTATCACCCTTGTGTAAAAGGCAAAACGCGTGCACCGGGATAGAGTGCGATGGCGTGGATGGATAAAAACTATTGCCTACCAGGCAAAATAAGCTCTCCATACCCCAGGTGAGTCCTTCAGCTCCGCGGGAGTGCGACTCGTGGAGGGGCCACTACTTTTATCATGATATATGGCTTGGCACGAGAAAGCGGATGATTACTTGAAGTGATTGGTACCACGATGTAGGCACAGTAAGCACTATTCCGTATTTCCCCATGGAGGAATGCTGGTTACACAGAAGATAGCCCCCCGACCCTGCGTGCTGTGTCTCTCCGTTTTGCCTGGTCAATCTTTGCTAGAGTCATCCCTAATGCATGATCATGCTATGCTTGCCACAGGTTCAATCCAACAGATACCAGGAATGGCGGCTTGCTTGTCGCTGAAAGGTGTTCATTTTCTCGTGACATTGAAACCAAAGTCTGTCTCTCTTGATGTTACTTTAAGTCTTCCCAACCACTATCGCCGTGATTGGCACCTCAGTGATGTCATTCCTCCAAGCACCATTCTCATCAAATCCGCCCACCATCGCTTCTTCGTCGCTTGTCTTTGACTCTGCGTAGTGTTGGGGGAGCTTCTCATTGTTATTATCATTCCTGGGCCTCCCACCCGAGACATCGCTAAGTTGCGTGCCATAAGAGTAATCCTTGAGGCTGTTCCTGCTGGTCCCAGTTTGCGAAAGAATATAGCTGAAAGCCTTGGACTCGACAACTGATGTCCGCACCTTTGCGAGCGCAGGGGAGAGGAATGGCAAGCAAGCGGAGATCATGCCCAAATAGAGCTCGACCTGGCTGAGGATGCCTGGAACTTCGCCGTCGTGAGTGATGTCGTACAGATTGCGATCAGGGATAAGCTTGAACCGGTATCCTACAACGCCGATGATACTATAATCATATTAGGGCTGTACGTGGATAGATACAGAGGAACAATAACTTACAAGAATCCCAGTCCAAACATGGCGCACACGGCTATACGCTTCAACTTTGAAATGTTCAACGTCCAAACCACTGGTATAGGTAGCAAAACCAAGAGGACATCCAGAGCAATGTTGAAAGCGGCGCCGAAAACAAACACTTCGCCTTGGGTCATATTGCAATGTCCGCCCTGATACCACAGGTTCCAGTTTGCCTCGAATGGCTTGCATATCGTGACCAAGCCAACAATCGTGACGAAGAAGAATGCGATCACGATCACCAACATCGCTCGGACAGCCCAGACGAACCATGTTATGCAGTAGAAGAGCTCCAGGTAAATGAGAAGGATAGAGAACTTGGTCAACGTCGTGCAGGCCACCCAGATGTAGTAGCTCGAGTAGTTAAGCTTAAAAATGTCGAATACGTGAGTTGTTCCTTGCGCGGCCAAAATCTTCTGTATATGGAGACCGAGACCCCATTGGAAGCCTAACATAATTAGCGATAGGGGAGCCGAGTGTGTTTGCTCATCCTGGTGAACTCACCGATTATCCTGCGAACAAGATCTCCCAAAGCAAAAACCCACGCCCCCATAAGCAGATAGTCGCTAGTCGCCCACCTCTTCTTCATCAACCGCCGTGCCCATAGGCGGAGGCAGATGAGAAGTGCTGAAAGGGCGACACCAACCGACGCGACTGTGAGAACTGCAACCCCAAGCGCATTATGAGGTAAGGGCGCCATCTTTTCTTTTCTCTTCTGAGGAGGTTATTCTGAGAAGGTCTCCCAGTGATGTAGACTGTGGAGTTCTTTCTGAGATGGGTGGTGACGGCTGATCAGGCGCGAGATCTGAACACATTGAGTCCCGTGTTAGGCATTACACAAAAAAAAAAAGGTTGATGCTTATGGATGGATGAACGAAGTTGTAGCACAAGGAATGCAGCGGAGCTCTTCATTCCAGAACTGCGGGCATGATGAAGCTGCGGCAGTTGATTGAGCCTTGGGGTTGCACCCCACCAAAGTACAGAAGAGATGACGACGGTGGAATCCTTGCGTCTGCAGACCGTCGGACTCCGTAGCATGCACGAGCGCAATCGTGTGGCTACACATCCTTATGTACAACCGCTGGGAACCTTCAGCTGGACCAATTATCCGGCAGTGCGCGCTGGTGGGCTGACCGGAGGTGCGGCCCCCCGTAGTCTGGCAATTCACCGGTCTCGGTAACTCAAAACGAGGTCTCGAAACAAGATCGAACCGAGGAGTCGAGACTGTCAGGTAGGTTGGGCAAACATACATAGCAGAGCTTGATTGGCTGGAACGGTCTAGTCTTCCCGATGCATATGGTGCAACAGGGACAGAGTTTGTATCACACAGCACAAGGGCACAGTGTAACAGATCTAAAGAAAAGGTGTTCAGAAGCATAGGCAGGTTCAATTGTGAGATATTAAAACATATTATAGCCAGCTGTGTTCCACGGCTTCGGCGACACCGCCATTCCGCTCGATTAATGACGGGTGATTATGGTACTCGAGAAACGTGGGAGTCGCTTCCGTGCTAGGGGAGCTAGTCTTTGATGGCCCTACTCCTCGAGTGTCAGGAAACTAGCCCCGGGGGCCTCCTTCCGAAGTAGTTCGATGGTCTCATTCCAGATCTTTTTCTGTACGTGTTTCCCTTCTTCGGACAAGACGAATTTGGACGGCCTAGTTTATCAATCAACGGAGTTACAAGAAAGCGGTGAGGCGACACTTACGGTACTACTTTCTGCTCGCTGAGGTACTTGCCATGGCTGTCGGCATGATTGACAAGTGCGTCTGTAAGGCAGTGACCGCCTTGTTGAGAGGTCCACGCCAGAGCCCACAGGAACACTTTGATGATGCCGGTCTTCTCATGACGATGGAGGCCACTGTAGCAGAATCCTGGGTTGACCGTGTTGACGATGACTTCGTTTTGATTGACCTTTGAGGCGAGCTCGCGCGTCCACAGAACGTTGAGCAGCTTAGTGGTGTAGTAACGATTCATTTGCTGCCCAAATGTCTCCTGATCATCCATCCTCAGCAGAATGTTTTCAGCGGTGCGCTCCTTGAAAGGAATCCAGAAGTGACCCTCCGATGAAACGATCGTGAGTCGCGATGGCTCCCCGGCAATTCTTGCTGTCTTCTGCAAAGCGGGTAGAATCTGCATGGAAACGAGCGACGTGCCGATGTGGTTGACCTGAACATTTGCTTCATGACCGGCTTTCGAAGTGGTAAATTGCATCTGCTTGATGCCTGCGTTGAGGAGGGCATAGTTGAGGCGATCAAGCGCCTGAACTCGCTTTCCAAAAGCAATGATGCTGTCGTAAGACTCATAGTCCACCTCCCAGATCTCGACCTCAACACCGGCATTGTTTCCGATAATCTCAGGTTTGACTGCCTCTCCCTTGGATGGATCCCGAACAGTGACGATGAGTTTGGCCGGCTTGTGCGACGCGAGCTCCTTCGCGGCTTCGAGACCAAGCCCACTGTTTGCTCCTGTGATGAGGACAGTCTTTCCTGCGAGCGATTTGCCTTGATCTAAAGGCTTAGGTTTGTAGGTCCATTGGTTCCAGACAAAGCCAAGAAATCCTCCCATTTTCGATCTTTGTCCTGATATCTGTGGTCCAGGATAATGCCAACGACACTCTGGAGATGTGTAACCGGCGGTTTTGCGTTAAAGTGCTTGCCGCAGGATGCAGAAGAGCAGGTTCGCAAGATTCCGTACTGAATGAGCAGCTTTTATGAGGTCTGTCCCTTCACCTTCCACAGTCGTGTATGACGGTGGCAGGCAAACGGGATAGATGCGGCGAGGCGCAAACGCCCGGCGTGGGCAACAACGTCAGCGCTTGGACCCCAACCCCAACCTTCCCTTGCACAACCACTCCTTTGGGACGCCCATGTTCACTTCACAAGGGACCCACTCGAGCCCTTTCAGTGCTCACTGGCATTATTTCGCTTCGAAGAGGAAATCCCCAATAATGAGCAGATAAATCAAATTCACAGCCTGGTGCAGTCACGTGGCACTCATGTGTCCTCTCTATCACTGCGTGAAGCACCATGTATTTCCAATCACCTACCTAGGTAGAAAAAGTCTAGTAATAATTATACAAGTGCAAAAGTCTAGTGCCTCAGTTTGTATCCTCCCGGCCAATTCTTCTGCAAGAAACTTTTCGGGTCAACCTGCGACCGGACCTTTCTCATTTTGTCGATAACCTCCCTGCCATAGCTTTGTAGAGGCTTTTGCGCGCCCGAAGCATCGTTGGCAAAGATGAATGGATGGTACAGACCCCTCTTCTTGGTCAGAGTATCAATATTTCCAAGAACTTCCGCCAATGCTTTCTCCACTTCGGCATCGTCCTCCGCACGTATCCATCCGATATTGAGGCTGAACCACATCTGCGCCGTCTCTTTCAAGTTCTGCGCCATAGGATTGGGCCCACGCCTCCACGATTCCGTGATCATGGACTTCGCGATAGGCTGGGGCATCAGAATCATGGTCCAGCCTTGAATCGAAGGCGCGATCTGATCGGAGAAAACCTGGCATAGCCTCCCCACGTCGAGATACGTTTGCTCGTCAAAAAGAAACGTTGTGACGCCCTGAGTCCATCTTGGAACGCCTAGCGGATTCCCACCCTTGATCAAGTCGGTGAAATTGTCGTGCACTGCCGTGAGGTCGGCGACAGTAGGAATATCAAGGAAAGGTTTGAGCGCATCCGGTCTCTCCACACCATCAAGGTACGCCACGTTGACGTAGATTGTGTTATTAGAGACGCCTAAGTATGGAAGAATAGCGGAATTTGTATCCAGTTGACCAGACTTCTGGTACTGGGCAATTGCGCTCATGACGGAGTCACGGTGATCGTTCCTATAGATCAATGTTCCGCCCCAGACTTTTCCCACGGGGTACGTAGCGAGGGTTACGCGAGCCACAATGCCGTAGTTTGTCGATCCGGCTTTTAGAGCCCAGAAAAGGTCTGGGTTGATGTCTTTGGTCGCAGTGACCAACGTGCCCAGGCCGGTGAGGATCTCGATGCAAACCACGCTGTCTGCAGGGAACCCGTACTTGCTCGACATGTGGGACAGACCACCTGCACCTCGCGTCAGCCATCTTTTGTTGCCATATGCAAGACTAGAGTCGACCTACCCCCAAGAACAGTCGCCAGACCCACTGTCGAATGTCTGGCACCAACCGGAAGTCGACCATACGTTTCTGTATATGAATAGACGTCCTCCCACGAATTGCCCATCCCCGTAACTACATTTCCGGTCGATTCATCGTATGAGATTTCATTGAGGTCGCTCGTCACGATGGTTACTCCGTCGTTGATATCCGCCCAACCGTGCAAAGGCGAGTGCCCCCCACCTCTCACTGCGAAAGTGGAATTCTCGGATCGCAGAATGGCGAACGCGTTAGTCAACGCCACGATGGATTCCGGAGAATAAATGCAGAGTGGTGACCCGTATGCAGTCGGTGACCTGTGGAGGCTTATGTCAGTCCATGCGGATACAAAACGAGGCCGAAGTTTGATGCAGCGCCCGGTGGGGATTTGCCCACATATGATGCATACGCAGTCCGTTGTACGCTTCCGAGGATTGTGCAGTTACCACCCGGTTTGGACTGATTGTCGCAAGTCGAGAGCATGCTGATGCGCTTGAAGCCCACACTGGACTTAACAGTGATGCTAGAAGAACCAACAATGAGAAAGAGCGTGCAATTGAGCTTTGGTCAGCCATGATGCGCATCGGAGCCCCAAAACGAGCGGATGAAGCAAAGGATCTCGTATCTGAGATCGAGCCCTGGAATTTTGGACATTTTGAACAGCGTTGGAAAATGTTTAAGCCCCGAAACCGTGACACTCTGGAAGCCCGTATAGATGCTTTGACCAAGTCGGAACGGTATAGCCCCAATATCCTTCGAATCAGCCTGGTCTATACTCCGTACATTCTGCTCTTTTCAGCCCCCGGAATCGGGGATGTCCAACGCCAGAAGTGAAGTACAAGCTGTTTCCGGAACTCAGCCCACGGGTCATATTCAGGTGAAGATCTTAAGCAGCATGTCTTCAAATTCCGATGTTGAGAGGGCAGGGATATTCCGATGGCTGGTCTTTACACGCTGCAATATCGATGCTTGTTGCAGCATTACAAGGCAAGGGCGTTCTGTACACCCTGGAGCGTGCAGGTCGCAGGAGCTCCGCCCCCTGTAACGTTGTTATTGATGCACACGCGCCGACCCGACGCAGCAGTGAATCAGAATCAGCCCCCAAAATGTCTCGTCAATACGCCAGGAATACGAACGCAATTGATTGTACGCCTTGCTCGGACCGAGATGACTGTCCGGCCGGTAACTACAAGTGGAATGCTCACGTGACCTTGTATTCCCGTCCAGCTGGGAGGCACAGACTCTCGGGGCTCTAGAATCTCCAGCTGCTGCGCCGCCTATTTTTTGCAGAATGGCTTTGAAGACAGCTTCTGAACGTAGCCAGTGTTCAATGTACCTTCGGAGGCCATAAGCTCCATAGTGCAGTGATGGCCAGCTTCATACCATTGTCCATCACCTTGGTGGCATTGTACCTGGTGTTCTGGGTTGCTCGGGCAGTGTATCGCCTCACACTGCATCCTCTGGCGAAGTACCCTGGGCCGTTGATAGCCGCGGTTTCGAAGCCATGGTATATTGGTCGGATTCATTGAAGATCAAGACACTGAGAAAGGCAGGTACCACTGGTACTGGAACATCTACCACAGGGGCCTGTTGATATTTGAGATCGAACGCCTGCACCGCCGTTACGGTGAGGACTTGACATTCTCCAGCCATGATAATAGTGTACTGATACTGCTCTTCCCAGGCCCTGTCGTCCGGATAGCCCCTGATGAACTCCATATCAATGATCCAGAAGTCTTTCAGGAAATGACCCGCGTGGGTTCTCGATTCACCAAGGATCCAAGTTTTTATAGCTTCGTTACGTTCCCGGGAACCTCGATCGGAGAACATGATCCAGATGCCCATCGGATTCGAAGGCAGGTACTGACGCCTGCGTTTTCCCCGGCCCGTGTGCAGCAACTGACCCCGATGATCAAGGCCAAGGTAGATGAGATCCTGGTCCGATATGAGGAGTTCGCAGAGCGCGGACAACCAGTGAACATCTTCACCAGCACAAAAGCTTTCACTATGGACGTCATCTCGACAATCGTGTTCGGGAAGGCCCTTGGTTGCATCCGGGATCCACAGTTTCGAAACCAGTTCATCGAGTTCCTGCATACGACCTTTGAGATGGGATGGGTTGCCCCAGCGTTCCCCAATTTGATGAAATTGAGTTACTCTCTGCCAGATTTCGTAGCAGAAAAGGTCTTCCCGATACCGCTTTTCGAATTCAAGAAGGTTAGTCCGCATCCGCAACAGTTCAACAAGCAAAAGCTTATTTTGTGCTAGAAATGCTTAGGGATTATGAATGATTACCTCCGTGAGAGGGACGTTCCCGTCGTAGGTGACGATAACGGTACAAAGAATAAAGAAAAGTTTGACAGGAGCATTGTGATCGACATGCTTGTTGATCCGAATTCAGCCAAAGACCATTCCGTGCTGAACGATAGCCAGCTTGCGGACGAAGTGATTATGCTTCTCTCCGCCGGAAACGATTCGGTTTCGAATGTGCTCATAATCGGACTATACAAAATACTTCGTCACCCTGAAGTCTATGCAAGGGTGAACGAGGAGATTCTTTCAGCATTCCCCAGCCTTTCTGACGAAGTGACTTACGATAAGGCTAAGAGATTGCCATATCTCTCGGCTGTGATCAAGGAAGTGCTGCGCGTAAGCTGCCCACTTCCAGGCTTGACACCTCGCGTGGTTCCTCCAGAAGGGTTCAAGCTCTACGACAAGCATGTCCCAGGTGGAACTCTCTTCAACACTTCGGCTTACCTCCTCAATCGGCACTCCAGCGTGTTTCCAGATCCCGATAAGTTTGACCCGTCCCGCTGGCTCGACCCTGGCTCCGCGTATCTGGACAAACATATGACGAGCTTCTACCGAGGAACTAGGCAATGCATCGGGAAGGATGTGGCGTTCTGCGAACTGTATACGTTCCTGGCAAACCTGTTCAGGAAGTTCGAGCTGGAGATTTGGGACACGACAGATAAGGATATGGAGTGGATCGATCTACTTTTGACATAGTAAGTGGGAATCCCAAAAATTGAGAGTTACACCGAGTGGTAATTGTCTGACCAATGCATCAGCTTCCCAGGAAAGAAGTTCCACGCCAAGTTGCATAAACGGGAGATATGATCAAGGTCCGTGAGGAGGAGTCGGGATGTTTACAATAGTCGCCATCTGGTCTCCGTGGCTCTGATAGACCGGTTGACTGTTCAGAAGTAGTTGTAGAACTGTAGAACCGTCAGATCTTTTGCTCCTTGCCGGAGTCCACCTATCCGAGAAGCGTTATATCGAGACGCCGACAGTTCAAAGTTCATGGGCAATGTCAATGTACTCAAAACTTGCTCTAGTGTCAGAGTGGAGGGCCAGTTTTGCTCGGTCACGCTCGATCAGATCATCGCAGATGCGCTGTCTGTAGTTGTTTTGATTACAGGTCCTAAAGGTACCGCGTGAATATTTGGAAACCTCGGCCTCCAAAAAAAGACCGTTTCGTAATCTAGCCATCTTTAGCTAGTTTAATACAAGCCTCGCCCACCTATTGGCCATCTCGGTGAAAACTCGCCAAAATTCCCCCCGCCAGCATCGTCAAATCTCGAAAACAAACCTGGAAAACAATGGCCCCTTTTGGCCGCGGCAAGGGAAAAGATAGCCAATAAGGACGCCCAGCTCGCCTGTGTCGCACCACCCAGCTTGACGTAAACCCGGTTGTCGAGCTTTGAAGCTCTCTCTTCAACACCATCTTCGGAGTCAGATCCACCACACTCGCGCATAAGACAACCACCTCGCCATCCCGGTATACCCTCCAGAGGCCTGCGACACGCCCAATTGCCGATTATTATCGCGCAAACCGAAGCTAGCTACCCCACCTCGTCAAACCGAAAACCAACGACCTCCTCACCCGTCACCCCATCCATCTCACCACCATGTCCTCCATCATCGGCCGCGCTGCCCTCAGGGCGACTCCTCGCCTCCGTGCGGATGCAGAGGGTGTCCGCGCCATCAGGCAAGGCGCGAAGCGGGACCCTGAGCTCTACGTAAGTACTCCTCGGTGCTGTACGAAGAACACCAGCAGCACCGTGGAAAATTGGGTTGGGACAATGGGCTAACAGGACGTGTCCAGCCTCTCTACATCGTCACGGCCGCTGCTCTCGGTTGGGCTGGCTACCGCTTCGGTACGTGTCACGAAGGGCGGGGACGCATTGACGACCTCTGACAGCAGAACAGTTCAATCTCCTACCGGCTCCGACTCCACCGGCGCAGCTGCCACGTCCAACACCCAGCACCCATCCGCTTTGAACACCGTTATCATTCCCAACGTCACCCTGCCTAAGGAGCTCCACGAGAAGTACAACAAGTTCGGCAAGGACGAGTATGATTTCTAAGGAAGAGATGGATACGACCTAGGATCACCTTGGAGTTTGCGCAGGATTTGTGAATAATTGGAAATGCGTCATGTACCAAGTGGGAGCATAGGAGCTGTGGTAGATCTGGATAGATAGGGTTCGTTCGAGCGCTTGTGGAAAGATTCGGCCTTGTAGAGTGTATTTCTTGTAACTCTACTGCTTGTCAAGCCAATAGCTGTTCTTTTGTCTTGGGCGCTCGTCCATTCTGTGTTTATCCACACGTGGCTCGCCCCAGAGGTACGTGCATGTCATTGGGCTTCAAATTCAGGTACCCGAAGGCTTTGACGTCAGGCGCAAGGTCCGCTTCTTACTCGGACCATCTCGGTTGACTGCCGCGGGTTGAGCTCGCACCACCTCCTAGCTCCCCTTGCGGTCCATTCTATACATGAGTCACAGTCTCAGTTAGGCTCACGACATACACTCGCCGAAGCTTATCTCATGGAAGCAACGCCCATTGTGCTTGAATTGCGGGTTTGTGCGAAGGCGCAAAGTTGCCTGAGGGACGGTTATGGTTCATCCAATTCTTATCTAATCTTATGACCGTTCCATCTCCGACCTTGGTTGGACGACCGCTGAGCATACGGCCACCAAAACGTCGTTTACGTCCTCACGCTTGCGCGTCAGAATTATCTTCGTTGTCTATATACGGGTGAGATTATCATAAATGTATCAGTCATGATCTAGGGATTTTCGATTCGCCTGCCTCCGACGTCAACGAGCGATATATCCTTGATGATGCAGATCAGCGTCATGATTAGAAGAATCCCAAACCCTGGCACATGCTGGCCACTTCCCAGCGAAACATTCCTAGGATTTCATATTTAAGGGCTAAAATATATCCCATAAGTCGACACAGTCTAATCAGTTGTCTATAACTTCCGAACTCTGAACGAACTTCGAGCGCCCAAAGAAAGCACAATGACTGCAAAGAACAACGATGCCCATATGTATACACTTGCCGAAGGTGAGGAATCCGAATACTCTCAATGGCGTTCGCTTTTCCCTGCAGGAAAATTGACCCCAAATTATAGGACGTCCGGTTCATGACCCATCGACATCCACAGTCCTTAGTGGACTACCTCAACGTGGCGGGGGGCTTGCGCTTTTGCAAGACACGCAGTTGATTGAGACGCTTGCCCATTTCCCCAGGGAGAGAATACCGGAAAGGTACGCTTGCTTTGACGCTATTCTGTGATTTGATAGTGTGCTGACAACTTTCTAGAGTAGTCCATGCGAAAGCTGCAGGAGCCTGGGGAGAATTCGAGGTTACCCACGATGTTACCGATATAACGTCGGCCAATTTCCTCAGCGAAGTCGGTAAGAAGACGAAAGTGCTCATGCGTCTGTCCACTGTGGGTGGAGAGAAGGGATCCGCCGACACAGTACGTGATATTCGCGGTTTCGCCGTCAAATTCTTCACGGAAGAAGGCAACTACGACATCGTAGGGAACGATCTGCCGGTATTCTTCATCAGAGATCCTATCAAGTTTCCGTCTTTGAATCGGTCACACAAGAAACATCCCCAGACAGCGGTGCCGGACGCCACAATGTTTTGGGACTTTCACAATAACAACCAGGAAGGCGTCCACTGCCTGACGCATCTTTTCGGTGATCGAGGAGTCCCAAAGTCGCTGCGTAATATGAATGGCTATGGGATCCACACTTTCAAGTTTGGGCGACCCAGCGACGGGACCTTCAAATACGTCAAAATTCACCTCAAGCCTGATGCGGGGATAAAGACCCTATCCGAGGAGGAAGCAACGCGTTTAGCAGGTGAAGATCCGGACTACCATGTCAGAGACCTGTATAACTCCATCGAAAAAGGCGACTTTCCATCATGGACTCTGAGTCTACAAGTCATGGACCCCAAGGAAGCGGAGAACTATCGTTGGAACATTTTCGACCCGACTCAGATTTGGCCGCACAAGGACTTTCCCTTGGTTCCAGTCGGAAACCTTACGCTGAACAAGAATCCGCAGAACTACTTTACCGAAGTTGAGCAGGCTGCGTTTTCACCGAGCACAATGGTCCCCGGAATCGGGCCATCGGCCGACCTTCTCCTCCAGGCCCGTATGTTCAGCTATCCCGATGCTGCACGCTACAGGGTGGGACCGAATTATCAGCAGCTCCCCTGCAATCGCGCACTTCATGTCTACTGTCCCTTCCAACGCGATGGACCAATGAGGTTGGATGGTAATTACGGTGGCGATCCCAACTACGGTGCGAAAAACCCCCATGACGTTTTAACCGATGACTAACTGGTTGATAGTACGCTCTTCTTTCCGCAAGGCGGATGTCGGCCCTGTGGACGTGAAACACGATGAATGGGTGAACGCAAAAGTTGAAACCTACACTTCTGACGTGACCGATGATGATTTCGAACAAGCTCGCATGCTCTGGGAGCTATACAAGAAGCAGAAAGTTGACCAGGTCTTCATCAATAACCTTGGCGGGAACGTAGGCAAAGCACTCCCGGAAGTCCAGCAGGAGACAATTAGTGAGTCACGGTACAATGATACATCGAAAAACTTCTGACATTCGCAACAGAAATGTTTGCCAGGGTGGACAAGGAGATTGGGGACAGGCTTGAAAAGAAGATCGCAGAGTCGGGTAAGAAGGACCCACAACATGTGAAGGTGCCGGATGCTCCTGGACAGATGGGCTCCCATGGCGATCGATAAGAATTTGCTCAACGATAGTTGAGCTCCACAACCAACTACTCCGTCCATGTGCTGGGTTTACGGTTCTTAGAAGACACGGAATGGTCAACACTTGGTTATAGAACATAGATATGATGATTAATTGACGTCTCGCCAGTTGTTTTGATACAGACATGGGGCAAACGTTGAGAAGGTCGTCAGGTCTTCGTCTATGACTTCCCCTCTTGTCCTTTCAGTTCAGAACTTCTCTTAGGCAGACGTCGCAATACACTTTCAACGTTGGGAAGGATAAGTGGTGAACATCGTGGACAGAATGATACAGCTTTAGGGAGTCCGATTATTTGAATGGTTATAGGCTGGAATCTGTCTCTTGAGGTCGTTCACCGTAAGATGTAGGGATCTGACATATTAGCACAACGGAGCCGGCTTACGGCGAACCACTTTGCCGCTGAAGAATTCAAGCATGAGGCCCGGCCACGATTGGGCGCCAGCTCTTCAGGTACCCAGGTGGGGGTTCGATGTCCATGTTCCTAAAGTGCCAGATTTTCTGTATTCTTTTTCAGGAGATGAATACAATATGGCAGGTAAATCCTGTGAGCACCAACCATTCTTCTCAAGCTTCTCATAGATAGGCTCAGCCTTAGAGCGGCCCCGACAAGCTGGCCCACACTCGGCTCGCGTGGCTCGGGTTATACATTCAAAACGAAACAGGGTTGGTCAGACGATGCAGCGGCTATTCGTTGGGCTTAGTTGGCACACCCAAGCTTCCCGAGAATAAGCATGCTGAGGATAATTGGCATACATCACGATATGACTTGTCACTCGGGTTTCTAGAATGAAAGTATCCTTCTGCTGCCGAGAATTCCGCTGCCGGTTTGCCAAGTTGAAGAAGCCCCTCGGTCTTTTTGACCAATTGTGCTAGATTCCTGTGATTGCATGGTTGGATGTTGAAGCTGCCCGTCAGCCTGACGACCCCCAGATACGAGCGCATCCTGCACAACGGACACCGACCCTCCAACCAACGAGAATACGTGCCCCTCCAGTGACCATAGCCGCCAGCTTCCTGTGCCACTCCCATACAAGTGCGGAAGGATTTACAGACATAAGCGCCACTGCTTCATTTATATGGAGCCACAAAAGCTGCCTTACACTTCCTCGTGTCTTACATGATATGGAGAGTGAATGCATATAACATCTCTCCAGCCCATTTTGAAACAACGGGTCATGGTAACCACGTGGTACGGAGCAACACCAGAAACATGTCTGCAATCGATCCTTACGATAATCTATGGGATTCCGCCAATCCAGCGATATCCGAGGCGCTAGTTTTACGAATGATTCTGACCTACGTGGCTGTGGGACTTCGGTTGTATAGCAAAACGATGCAAGGACATCGCGCGAAATTTGGTTTCGACGATGCGTTTATGGTTTTAGCATTAGCAGCTTCTAGCGCAGACGCGGGCGTTGCGCTGTGGGGTGAGCGCCGTTTAAGAGCACCGCTCAGTCGACTGGCTGACAGAGAGGAGGACTCTCGAATACCGCGCCAGGAAATCCTCAACATACCCTTTCCAACTACTACTTCGTATGTAACCATAATTGGAGAAGGGGAGAACAGAGCTGACAGAAACCATAGGCAGTGTACTTGTGCGCTCCCATCGAGGCAGCCACACTGACTTTCGTCCGATTGTCCATTCTGTCCTTCTACCGAACCATTTTCACAGCGCACCCAAGACTAGATAGGTTTTCTTCGGGGATGTTTGTGTTTAGTGTCATCTGGGCCATTGCAGGAATCTTTGGGTGTATCTTTATGTGCGACCCGATATCCCATTACTGGAAACCCAGGCCGGGCGGTGTTTGCCACAACTTTTCGCTCTTCTTCTTAATCATGGTCACAGTCGAGATCATCATGGACGCCGTTATCCTCATTCAGCCGCTGCCAACTCTTGGGAAGCTGAATCTGTCTTTGCGCATGAGAGCCGGTGTAATTGGTATTTTCTCTGTGGGTATCTTGTAAGTGTGCTGCAGTCATTGTGGTCCGAGAGGAGCTGCAGCTAATACTGTTGTGAAAGCTGTGTTGTGACCAATATTTTGCGCCTAAAATATATCTACTCGGCAACGAGCAACTACAGTACGTTTAGAATTCATCGATCCCACCCCGAAGTCCATTAACTTGTGTGCAGTCGACATCACCAAAGATATGGTGTGGACCTCGATCCATATCTCGTCCGCCGTTATCTGCGCCTGCCTCCCCTTTTACAAGCCTCTTGTTGTTAAGACCGCCGCGCTATCCACATCCATGGCATCCCGTTTGTTTTCAGGTCTCCGAACCCGGAGGGAGACTACCTTGGGGTCAGATTCTGAGTCCGACAGGGGAAGGGCTAACGTTGGACCCGAAAGTGGTAAAGGAATACTTAGGGTGCAGCACGTCGAGCAGAGCTTTGACAGAGCCCATTCTTATGAGCGGGAGAGGGGATATGGAGGTCCGCACTTTCCGAGAGTCGTGAAAGTAAATGGAGAATTTGATGTTGTCTGAATTTTCATGTTCACATCATGTTCAAATTAATCTTTTCTGGCGCCCCGCGGCCTCGGGGCCCCGCCCCCAGGTGTACTCTCTTCTTCTTTTGGGGTTGATATGCTGCAGGCTTGCTTCTAGTTGGTTATACAGGGTGGTTGGATGTGATCTTCGGTCGAACAATACAAATCTCGTGCGCATGTATCGAATTCTTAGGAGAACAGTCTCGATTCATTTAATGTGATATGAACAGCGCTACCGCCTATTCTTTATGATATGTGCTGCCTTCTCTCCTACCGCATACATAGTCGCCTGAAGGTGTTGGGAGGGGATGAGTGGAAGGATTGACGCGTCAACTATGGACAACTGGTTCACCCCGTAGAATAATAGCTCATCTGAGACGCATCCACCCATGTCCTGGAAAGCAAGCGTGTCAGCCAGGTTCCCAACAACTAAGCCGGTGGAGACTTACCTCGGGCATCATAGGGCATGAGCAGCTGGGGTGTGAGAGCGTTGGAAACAACACCTTGAACTCGAGCAACTTGCTGATCAGTTCATCGTCGGTTTGATACTGGGCCCCGGGCATCACCTCAACCGGGGAGAATTTCTGGAGCTCCGGACGGGCCCAGACCTTTCGTGCGTATCTCAAACCAGCCGCGAGCACCTGTTTGTCGATTGGGTTCGTCAGTGCATTGAATAAAACCTTTGGAGGACCCTGGGGATTCTGCGGGTTGATAGTGATAACACCGCGTGAAAGTGGCTTTTCCAGTCCAACGAGCACACCAGAACCGGCTGCAGGAACGGGATACTCAATAAGGCCAGCTTCGTGACTACGGAACAGTTTGGCTAGAACCTTGCGCTGCGCCTTAATTTCCTTGAGGAGTTTCTTGCTGTTCTTATAAATCGCAGGAAGGTAGGCGTCATCACTCAAGCTTTCGACTTGGCGGGCCAGATCTTGGTACTGTTCCGGGGCGACTTCTGGGAGCGGGATGAAAGCCAAGGCGTTGCCGCGTGCTTGGGTCAGGGGACCAGTCTTATTAGTCCTATATTCGTCCCATGCAGATGCGTTAAAACCAGGATCGGTATCTAGCGAAGTGGGATTGGGCGTGCTCATGTTGGAGATGCTGTAGCCAAGAACGGTGAACGAATGGTCCTGGAAATTCGCTCCAACTCCATCATGAGCCAACTTGACCTGGATACCGGCCGATTCAAGCACAGACTTTGGACCAATTCCGCTGACTTGGAGAAGCTTGGCTGTGTTTATTGCGCCAGCAGCAAGCACCACTTCTTTCCTTGCGTAGACTGTCTTGGGTTCATTGGTCAGCTTGTCTGTGATTTTGACTCCACGCGCGGTGAGCTTCTTGCTGCTGTCGAAAACCAATTCATTTGCCACCGTCTCGAGCATGACGCGAAGGTTTGGCCGACTTGATACAGGGTCGTAATAAGAGTTACGGGCATGGCTCCTTTCTCCAGTCTTTGGGTTCATAGTGTTGGGAAACCAGGAAGCACCGTAGGCCTGTCCGTTGTTGCCATCTACAGGCATGTGGGCTCCGGCACCCTTAAAAGCTGCGAAATAATCCTTGATATCTGGATACTGGAAATCAGATATACCGATTTTGAGTGGCCCGTTCCCGTAGCTACCGTTGTTAGCTTCGCTTGTCAGCCATGCTTTCCTGAACTCACACGTTGGGATCCCACGAGATATTGAATTCCTTCACCGTCTCTTGTGGAGGGGATGTGAGCTCAGTTGATCTCTTAAAGAACGGGAGCATTCCTTTCCATCCCCAGCCTTTGTTGCCCAAGGCTTCCCAAGCGTCGTAGTCTGCTGCTGAGCCCCGATCGTATACCATGCCGTTTACTATCGACCCGCCCCCTAGGACTTCGGCAACGACTACATTCTGTTGGAGGTTCCCCAGCGCGGGTTCAGGTTCAGAGAGATAACCCGGCCAGAGCAGCGATTGATTCAAATCGTAGGTGGCCGCATGTGGCAGCCGAATGTTGGGGGTGTCATCCGCTCCACCGGCCTCGATCACCAAAACGGACTCTTTACGTATCTCAGAACTGCATCGGTTTATAAGGCTATGCTATGACTTACTTGTTTTGTCCTCGCTCAATCGGTTGGCAACAACCAAACCACTGACTCCCCCTCCTACGATCACATAGTCGTAGGTGTCACTTGAAACTTGGGGAGCCGCCCGAGACTTGATGAGGCTATTGTTTGGCAGTGCTGTAGACAGGTGAAACAGATGGAGAGCAAAGGCACACCCTGTAGACCAAGGCATCTTGGCAAAGTTGAGAGCGATGGGCGAAGGGGTCAACAGGTAACCTTGACGTCAATGCCGCGCACATACTAGCGAATCCTTCAGAACTTATACTCCGAGCCCTGAACGGTAATTTTATCGACTGGTTGTTCCGCCGCTCATGCCGCTGAACGTTTAGCCCAAGGCAATTTCTCCTCACACCACGCCCATGATTGAAGTACTCGTGAACCTAAAGCGCTGTAAGCGCTAGAACGGGGCGTAAAATTGATTCCAAGAACCCCCCCGGACATGGGTAAACAATATTCTGTCCCATCAGATGGTGTGTTTCTTCTCGTGTGCTTGCAGGGTAGCCGGAACGTCAAATTCCCGCCGTTGCGGGTACAGGAATTCGAGCACATGGCAATTAGCCCGTGCATTCACTAACTGAATTAGATTCTAGTCGGCAGACAACCAATGGCACGAGCCGGTGCGGAAACGGAACAGGCGCCTTTTTCGTCCGCATTGCGAGATTACATATACATAAGACCATCGGCCTACACGTAATACATCCCTTAGAAGTGTTCTCTCGCGCGACTCGATATTAATCTCCGTCCACTCTTCATTCTTTAGGCCAAGTCCCTTTTAGCTGCAGGAGAAAATCTGGAACGACCGAAGACCTGGGTTTGCTGTCTTGTCGTTCGCTTAGTACCATGAAATATACATAACGTGTTTTATAAGCGAGCGCCGCGTCCAAGCGAGCGCCGCACCTCACCAAGTTTACACACCTCTCTCCTCTCAACGTACAATGGCTCCACACAACGTTACTCAATTGTCTTCAAACGAAGCAGATATTCAGCTTGCTATCTTCTCTATCAATGCCAATCAAATCCAGAGCAATCGCGCTGCTGCTACAGTCTACAATGTGTCTGACAGAACACTCCGCCGCCGACGCGCTGGCATCCCTTCCCGACGCGATTGCCAGCCTAACTCGAAGAAGCTCACCCAATTAGAAGAGGAGGTGATTGTTAGATATATACTTGACCTAGATCAACGCGGCTTTGCGCCTACGTACGCGGCTGTACGTGATATAGCTAATAAGCTGCTAGCTGCGCGCTGCGCAGGACAGGTTGGCGTCCACTGGCCGCGCAACTTTGTTAAGCGTACAGACAGTCTTACAACGCGTTTCAATCGAGCGTACAATAGGCAGAGGGCTCTATGCGAGGATCCTGTGTTAATTAAGAGCTGGTTTGAGCTTGTAGAGCAGACGAAGGCTAAGTACGGCATCTGCAATGAGGACGTCTACAACTTTGACAAGGCTGGCTTTATGATGGGCAAGATTATGACTCAGCTTGTTGTAACTGGGTTAGAGAGAAGAGGTCGGCCAAAGGCTGTTTAGCTAGGAAATTGCGAGTGGGCGACAGTAATCTAAGGAATCAACGCGGCTGGCTAGGCTATCCCACCGTTTATTATCTTTG
Source organism: Westerdykella aurantiaca (assembly GCA_030412805.1). Taxonomy (NCBI): domain Eukaryota; kingdom Fungi; phylum Ascomycota; class Dothideomycetes; order Pleosporales; family Sporormiaceae; genus Westerdykella; species Westerdykella aurantiaca. The sequence continues at coordinate 6,717,588 of JASJFJ010000003.1, forward strand.
CTGGCCAACACCATCTCTCTGCCTGGTACAAGGAAGCTGATATCCTGCGCGACTGGGCGATCGCAGTTAGTGACAACGGCTGGACGAACAACGAGCTAGGAGTTGAGTGGCTAAAGCACTTCAACGCTTATACTAAGACTCGTGTTGTAGGTGCTCGTCGCCTGCTCATCCTTGACGGCCACGAGAGCCACTACTCCCTTGAGTTTTAAGAATTCTGCAAGGAGAACAACATCTATACGCTCTGCATGCCAGCCCACTTGTCGCACCTGCTCTAGCCTCTTGACGTTGGCTGCTTCTCGCCGTTGAAGCGCGCGTACAGCCGTGAGATTGAGGCTCTGATCTGCTACCACATCAACCACATTACGAAGCTTGAGTTTCTGCCAGCCTTTAAGGCAGCCTTCGATCAATCGTTTACGTCAGCCAACATCTGCTCAGCCTTTCGAGGCGCAGGCCTAGTTCCTCTCCAGCCGGACGTTGTTCTGTCAAAGCTAGATGTGCAGCTCCGTACGCCTACTCCTCCAGCTGCTCGAGTAGAGGCTCTCTGGGAGGCTTGAACACCAAGCAACATACGTAAGCTTGAGGCTCAATCAACGCTAATACGTAATCGCGTTCGGCGGCACAAGAGCTTATTACCAGCCTCAATTATTGAGGCGATTAATCAGCTCAAGAAGGGGGCTGAAGTAATGATGCTCTCAGCTGAGCTGATGCGCGATTGGATTGCTAGCCTTGAGAGAGCCAATGAGGCAGCTATAAAGCGGAGGCAGCGCAAGAAGAAGCGGATCTAGAAGCATAGAGTCTTAACAAAGGGAGCAGGAGAGGATATACTAGCTCAACAAGAGGTTGAGGAGCAGATTGTTCGTGAACAGCGTCGAGGTGGTGAGCAATCAGGCCTCAGCCGCCAGGCTCTAGCGCGCTGCTCAAGATGCAGGGAGCCTGGGCACAATTCACGTACATGCAAAAAGGATTCTTCAGATGCTGTTAATCTACTATCTTGAAAATCTATACAGTACTTCATTAGGTGGTTGAGTTGTACGCCTGTGAAGGTGTAAAAAGTTGGTAGGGTGCGGCGCTCGCTTGGACGCGGCGCTCGCTTATAAAACACGTTAGCAGGATTACCATGGTCCGTTCTAGTGGACCGGGATATTATTACACCCGCAATAATGGTTCCGATCGAAATGCATTATTTGATAACTCGCTTGGACCCCGAGTCAGTATAGTACAAAACTGGAAGGTGTTTTCTCGGCCACGGGTTTTGATGACAGAAACACATCGACCTGTCGCAAACTCCAGCTTTACATCTTACCGTAAGGGAACTGACGGACCGGCCAAATCAGTGGCAGAGAAAAGAGTGATGCACATCCTACAAAAGCTAACAACCTTTTTCCTTCTAGGAGTAAAGAGGGTATGGTAGAAACGTCCCGAAAAGGGTTTCAACCTACCTGCCTTTCATGCTCTCCACATCGAAGTACAAAGGACTCCATGTGGCGTCTTGAGCTGCTCTATTATTCGGGATGATCTGTGTATGCGTTTGGGCCATGCCTTGCTTGCACAATAACCTATACATCCGCTGCTGGCAAATCGAAAAAATAGGCGTGGGAGCAATCGAGGCCGATTGAGTTGAGCTTGCACGCTGTCGGTTTCGCAAAAGACATCGAACGATTTCCCAGAGTCGGATGTCAAGAAGTCGTTATACATATGGGCCCGCCGGGAAGGCCCCAGCCTGAAAATCCATCATATCAGCATAGGAACCCCACTCCGGCAGGTCAGGCGCATCTTTAACTCCCGCGTTCTCGAAATTATGGAATACAGGAACCGCGCACCCATCAACGGACTGTGAGGACTGCATTTCCTGTTTGGCTATGGCTGCCATGCGCTGTCTCATCGATACCACAATCGGAGGGGCATCGCAGGATGCCGAGTTTCCAGTCACAGCAGCAGCATGATTGTCCCAGGCTTGGAGAACGACGCCCGCGAGTATTTTAAAGAAGCGCGAACCCCCAGGCATTTGCAGTAGTTCTCCATTGGCTTGGTAGTTTTCGCTCATTATAGTCCATGCCTCTGTAGCTTTGGGGCCCGAGGGCTGCGATTTCAGATATTGTACTGCTTGGATGTACGCAACGAAAGGAAAATACAGATTGACCATCCATCTGAAGCCATGGGTGAGTGGCGAGGTAACCAGCATGGTGTTGGCCTTGAGCATTACGAGCGCATAAGAGACTGCCGCTGCTCTTTGACCTTCGGCATGATGTAACGATGAACCCAAGTATCGGAAATGGTGTTCCATGAGTCTCAGCTTCGCAGTAGTCCCCCTGGTGGTCCATATCAGCATAAAGTGAAGCGGATTTCCTGGATCGCAACGACTGAGATATTTCTCCTCGAAGTTCCTCTCGATGAGATAAGTCTCTTCGGTAACTGAGACCTGCTCGGAAGATTTCTCGGTGCATTTGAGATTCAGAGATGGCGCATAGTAATCCATGTGATACCTGGCGGTCCGAAGGGCATCCCCGAGTTCACTGCGTACAACTGCAAATAGCGTGTCCGTCCATATTCCTTGAATTTGTGGATGCTCCTTCATATCCTCTCGAAGATCAGAGTCATTGACGTTGAGAGGCACATTGCAATCCCAAATGGGAAGCAGGGATGTCGCATGGATGTCGGCCATTTCGCCAACCCGGGTATCGAGAAGGACAATAGACCACCAGAGTCTTCGAGACATTTCAGCTTCAAGAGGAGCGAACTTTGACAGCCTCGATTCATTGTGGATGCCGATGCGCTGAGCGATACGGATCGCAGTGGAAAGCATAGATGACATCGACTCAGGGGTGGTTCTGTCCCTGATTGAGATCTATCTTGTCAAATGGCGCCTTTGCACGGAAGAGAACTACTTACAAGATAGAGGTACAATGCAGTCAAGCAATCGCGGCTCGTTGTACGTAGAAAATAGCTGTTTACAAGAGCTTGTTGGCAGCCCATTTGATATGCAGCAAGGAGACTCGACCTGGGCGAAGCGAACATGGTGAAGCAGTCGGGTTCGCTAAGACTGAATATGGCGGTGCTATAGATGCTGAACATCAGGGCCTCCAGTTCGGGGGTGATACTTAGTATGTCTCCTGCCGCCGCTAGAATTCGGGCCTGTAAGCTTGGGGTGTGGGTAACTTTGAGCAGTGGGTTCACATTGTCAAGATAAATCTGCCATAAACGGAATATGTCGAGCGGCTGCGGATGTAATGTATATAGCGCGACAGTTGTATGGGGCCAGCCAAACAAAAGGAAGTCGTCGCTTTCGATAGACTCATCCCATGCTTTCTTGAACCTGGAGGGCTGGATCTCGTCGTCCGAGGATCCTTCTCTATCCAAATCGCGGACCTTTATCCATGCGTTAGCGACAGGGGCACTTGTGGGAACATCTAGCATTCACCTCTTGACGCATGATGCGAAACATGCTTTTACCCTTCTCGGAAGCTCCCTGGCCACTAGCTACCCCAGGTGTGAGATCACGCGAGACGCTCGAATCCGCCGCACTTTCAGCAAAGTCTTCATCGTCAGTAGCAACTGGTGTTTTTGCATCATGAATTGGCGAGTCCCTATTTTCGCTCGTCTGCGTCTGCGTCTGGGCAAATGGGCGGAGAGGATCGAAGTTTATGTTGTGTTGGCTCAAGAGGCTTTCGTATTGGTGCAGGCGGTTAAGCAACTCTTTTTCGGAGAACTGGCGTCTCCGACGACGCTTGGCTTGGACCGTTGGGATGCATGGTACCCGGGCCTTGACACAAGTCGCACATGGGGAGTTGTGATCGCACTTCACCTTCCTCTGTTGACAGAGAACACAGGCAAGGATGCGCCTTGATCTCGATCTGGCTGATTCTTGATTCTCAGCGCCCATCCTACCAGAGGGTCCGGAGACCATTGATGTGGAGCCCGTATTGGCCGCGGTCGCCATAATTGACTCGATTGGTGATGTTCGGGCTCCAAATGTGCGATGATGGAGAGATGACAGCGCCTGGCGAGGAGAGATGAGAGAGGCACGTGAATGTAAAAACACACCTTGCAATGCCAGGGCCCCCCAAAATGGGAATATGATCAATGCAATGGAAGGGAACCGTTCATGCACTTTGGAAGCCTCAATTTCTCATCTCAGGTGGTCCGTCTTTTTACATGAATTGAAGGCGGATTCTGCGCAAGTCCGACCAAATCACGTGACATGGACGGACTTTCGTAGAGTCCGACAAGTTGCTCTCACGGCGATTCAGGAATCGGATAGAAGTAGCAAGACCGCATTTAAACAACACCGCTTGCAAGCCTTAAAAATTCCCCTTGTATATTGCTATCGGCTTCGATGCTCCGCCATTAATCCAACACACCGAAGCGCCCCTGGAGCGGCGACCGTGATATCGTGATTTGAACCAGCTGACCATGTTTTCATAGACCGCATCTGAGGAACAGTGGCATGGCTTTTGCTCAATTGCGGCAATTTGAGGGAAGCTCTGCCCTCTATGTCGGTTCTGCGCTGCCATTCTCATGCCCGACTGAAAACCAACGTGTGTTGTCTCTGTAGGACAGAGGGACACGAACTAATTTCCTATTGAGGGCAGCGTGGGTGATCTGCTGGCGTTCTTGGGTGGTCGCCCGAGGTTGAGGTTAAGGGCTACCAGCCGCAATTCCCTCCCTGCTTCGGGAAACTTGATTGGCTCCAACGTAACTGCTTTGGAGGTTATTACTGTGTATACCTCGAAAAGGCGCTGTGAACTGCGGCTCTTGGCTATGCAGTTGGGTGTAAAGAACCACCGCATGGCGGAATCAGCACGGCCACGGCACTCTCGCGGGAAAGGCCCGCTAGGTCTCCCTCAAAAGTTGTTCCAGCAGGTCCAAAGGAAGGTGGAACACATCCTCGCAGATGGAACCAACCGGTCCCCCCTGGTATCTCATGTTGGCAACGCCGGATTTCCAGCCGTTGGAGTTGTATCTATTTCTGCCTTTCGGCCCCACTTCCCCTTGTACTTTCCTCCTTGCTGCTTGATCCTCTCTTTCTTAGTATCCGCCACGTATTCGCCGCGGAATCGTTGCTTCGGTCTGCGGGCCAAACCATTGGCTAGTCTGCTCTTCGTCTCAGGATCTCGTCCGTCGATATGGCCACGAACAACAGGGTTCGCATCGATCCATGTCTCCAGTTGGGGCTGGAGCTTGGGTCCCCACACCTCTTCGCCGGCCTCGAGTTCGGCATAGGTCAAGGCCGACACGAAATGCGCACGCTCAGCTGAACCCACGGTGGCGAATTCGGCCTGTCGAGTGCGAAGAAGGGATACCATGTGCGATCGTGAATCACAGGCCAACCCAAGGTCATGCGCAAAACTGCGGACGTAGAATCCGGAGCTGACAGTGAGTGAAATACGTGCCGCAGGTCCCAGAGCCGGCGACTCCTCACCAGGGTACCGGAAGTCGTGTTCGCCAGGGTTGTGCCATTCGACGAGTTTGCAGTCCTCAACATACACTTCTCTGCTCTCAAGCTGTCTTGGTAATTCTTGACCGAGGCGCACATATTCGCAAGCCTTGATGCCGTTGATTTTGAGCGCGGAGTATACAGGCGGCATTTGCATGATCTTTCCCCTGAACCGCTCCAACATCTTCTTGACGAGCTCCTGGTTGACGTGTTCATGAGCGGCTCGCTCCGTCACATTCCCCGTGCAGTCATAGGAATCTGTGCTTGCCCCGAAGAGGACGACGGTTTCATAGCTCTTTGTGCATGCGAGATATTGCTGCATCTGCTTCGTTCCCCTACCAATGCCGATGATGAGGACACCAGCGGCCAGCGGATCTAATGTTCCGCCATGGCCCATCTTGAACACATTATCCTCACCTTTGCTCGGCCTCTTCGGTTGCTGCTTCAAAAGTGGTGCAAACGTCTGTGACGGTGCGAAAATACTTTGCAGGTTTGTAAGAACATCCGCGGACGAGACTCCTGCTGGTTTTGAGACAGCTAGACAGGATTTAGCTGACATCAAAATATCGCCCCTATGTCTAGGAGCTTACCAAAAACTCCTTCCAGTACCTTCTCCCCTTGCTGCAACATTTCATTGGAATAGCAAATTAGGTGATGTGACCATGATAATAGACACCGGGGTGATCTTGGAGAGGAGAGAAGGATCGGACCGCGTTGCCCTAACTAGTGGCGCCACAGGTGGCTGGTGCGTGGCGTATCGCTGGTTAGCGCTCGGACGCGTTTCGGCTGCGTATCGGCGCCATAGCAACCCCGGGTGATATCAGTACCTACATCTACGTCCCATCTTCCCTCCATCTCCTATCCTTATACCGTCTCTACCATGATAAATCCACTCATTTTGGCATTGCTTGCCGCCTCCCCGGGCGTCGAGGCATGGCGGATCCCCTTTCTCTCGTCACCAACCGCACAATCGCCCCTGCGCCTGACCCCCGACAAGTTACCGCTGATTGACTCATCCGCACTGCAGGACCTCGTCAGCAGGGACAGGCTTCTCAGCAGAGCAAAAGAGCTATATGAGATTGCGAAGCTCGGCGAGGGTGAATACAATCACCCCACCAGGGTCATAGGGAGTGTTGGTATGACGAACCACGTGACTTAGTGGATGTACATGCGCTGACGCGGAAAAGGGCACCTTGGGACTCTTTCCTACGTCTATAAGTCCATTCTGGAGCTAGGAGGTTACTATGACATTTCGAACCAGTCCTTTCCGGCCGTGTCAGGCAATGTTTTCGAGTCGCGTCTTGTGATAGGAGACAAGGTCCCCAAGTCCGCAGCGCCAATGGGGTTGACCCCTGCAACGAAAAACAAGGAGCCTGTTCACGGTGACCTCGTCTCCGTGGAGAATGAGGGCTGTGATATTTCCGACTTCCCTGAGCATGTCTTCGGATCGATTGCATTCATCAGACGTGGCACGTGTCCCTTTGGCACCAAAAGCAAGAACGCTGGAAAGGCGGGCGCCATCGCGGCAATCGTGTACAACTATGAAAAAGATGCTGTGCAGGGAACATTGGGCACTCCCTCCCCCGACCATGTCGCCACGTTCGGTCTTTCCGGAGAAGAAGCCGCACCCATTCTGGAGAAACTATCCAAGGGGGAAAATGTAGACGCGATCGCCTACATCGATGCTGTCGTGGACCAAATCCTGACCGTCAATATCATTGCACAAACGACCCTGGGCGACCCGGAGAACTGCGTCATGCTGGGTGCGCACAGTGACTCGGTGGCGGAAGGACCCGGTATCAACGACGACGGATCGGGCACCATCAGTCTTCTCGAAGTCGCCAGTCAGCTGACCAAATTCAATGTAACCAACTGTGTGCGATTTGCTTGGTGGGCAGGTGAAGAGGAGGGTTTGCTCGGATCGGATTACTACGTTGCCTCTCTACCAGAGGATGAAAACCGGAAAATCCGCCTGTTTATGGATTATGATATGATGGCCAGCCCAAACTTCGCATACCAGATCTACAATGCGACGAATGCGGTTAATCCTAAAGGTTCCGAGGAGTTGAGGGATCTGTATGTGGATTGGTATGAGGAGCAGGGGCTGAACTATACCTTCATTCCCTTCGATGGACGCAGCGATTATGACGGCTTCATCCGCAATGGTATCCCGGGCGGTGGCATCGCCACGGGCGCAGAAGGCATCAAGACGAAGGAGGAAGAGCTGGCGTTTGGTGGCAAGGCCGGAGCGTGGTATGATCCCTGCTATCACCAGCTTTGCGACGATGTGGGAAACGTTAATATGACGGCTTGGGTTGTCAACACCAAGGTAAGCGCCGTTCTAAACAATAAACAATTAGCTCTGACAAAGCCCAGCTCATCGCACACTCCGTGGCTACCTATGCCCGTTCGTTCAAGGGATTCCCTGAGCGAACCACACTGGCTGCTTCGAGCAACTACGAGACACATGTAAAGTATCATGGGTCGAAGCTATACATTTAGTAGTGCCTATTACCTGGACTCACCACCATATACAACCATGTACGGTCGCTGTATAATTTCGGGATCATTGCTCTTGCATTCCCCGTCCAGTCATCAGGTAGACGTTTCATGCCGGACCTGTCGTCCACAAGGCTTCTAAGCTCATAGTACTGAATTACCTAGATAAATATAATCAAGACAGTGAATATGCAACCTAAGGAAGCAGAGATATACAACGTGTCCCTATTTTACTTTTACCTACATAGTACTAGAGTCTTAACGGTCGTCTAGGTGACAGAAAAACCGTAAAAACCCCAACATTATAGGTCGAAATGGAACTCGGGAATGCCTCCATTCAGCTTGGGTTCTTAAACTACCCGGACCCCTAATTGGTTGTTCGCCCTCGGACGGAACCTCGGAATCTTTAATAAGTCTAACTCGATCGACGCTCTTCGGTAACGTGACTTCGTGTTCTTTCCCCGTTACGATACGAATACCCCTCCTTTGGCGACGCGTCATGACAAATATAGGCAGGAAATTGGCCAATTGAACACGTTGGAATCCTGGACGGCCTTTGTCTTCATAAATACTGCCCCCCGCCACCCCCGCCTATCTATGACCAGAAACTCCCCGTGGTCTGCCTTTCCCGACTTTTCAATTCACCGAAAACTCTCAGAAACACATTACTGATCGTTGTCGCATTCCTACACTCAAGCGTTTCACACATCCAGCAGTGACACCGCAACCATGTCCGCTGAAAAACAGGTCAATCTGACTGCGCATTGCCTCTGTCGCAAGCACACCTATACCACCAGCGTTCCTTGCTCCGCTCTCCCGCTCCCTGCATACCTCTGCCACTGCGATAGCTGCCGACATCTTACGGGATCGCTCTTCAGCGCCGATGTGTACTGGCCTGAACCCACGTCCAATGTCGACCTCTCGGCCCTCTCCGTCTACAAGTTCTCAGACAAGCTCTGGGTGCACTTTTGCGGCACATGCTCGACGCCACTCTTCTTCGGTCACCCACAGGATCCTGATGCTAAACATGGAGTTTTCACTGGTACATTGACAAACGACTCGGAAAGCCTTGTGAAGATTGATTGTCACATCTACGTGGGGGACACTGTAGACGGGGGTGCAACTATGTGGCTCCGCCATCCCAACGGCGACGGCAAAGAAGTGAAACGCTTCAAAGAGCGCGGTCCGGATCCAAAGACTGGGAGACAGGGCGAAGAGATACCCCACGACTGGCCTGCCCCATCGTCGCTGACCGGATTCGAGGCGAAGTCAGCCGAACAGTCCGTCACTGTAAAGTGCAAGTGCGCAGGTGTCCATTTCCTTCTCAATCGCTATCCGCACACGGAAAAGAAAGGAGATGAACTGCCCTGGTTCGTTGATCGCACCACGCACAAGTTGTATGCGGGTCATTGCACATGCGACTCGTGCAGGCTATCTTCCGGCGTCGACCTCTTCTACTGGACGTTCTCGGAGTTACCCGATCTATCCTTCATTGAAGGGGAAGGAAGGAAGCCGTTTCCTGGAAACACGGCAGACCTGAAGGCGCTCGTCGATGCCAAAGATCCCTCCGTTGGGACTTTGCAATATTACGCATCCTCTCCAGACGTGCAGCGCTACTTTTGTAACCGTTGTTCAGCATGTGTCTTCTACGCGGCAGATGACAGATCCGAAATCGTCGATGTAGCAGTGGGCCTACTCAATGCTTCCGACGGTGCACGTGCTGAAGGATTTTTGGCATGGCGGTTCGACAAAATATCGCATGCGGGAGATACAAAGGGAGGTTGGAGGGAAAAGTTGGTCAACAGTGTTCTGAAAGAAGCGGGAGAATGGAGAGAGGGAAGAGGTTATCCGAAATTTTGACGAGGAATGGTGAAAGTATTCCAGGTTGGCAGCGGCAACTAAGACGGGTTTGTTGTGACCAAGACTCCGTATGCCTTGGGCGTTGACGGCGGGTCGACGTGCTTGTGCTATCCCACAGTCTCTCCCTTTCTTTCCTCACTCATTTCTCCTCCAGATTCCATGAACTTTTTGTCCAAGGTTCTGCGTTCTAGTTAGCTTACGGGAAGTGAATGGATGTACATTTTTTGTTTTGCTTGATTGAGCATTGTGCTTTCTCGCGGCCAGGTCCATTCCCCAACCTTCAGAGGGAAACTGCCACTGTCACCACTCAAGAGCCCATCCCACCAACGCGCCCTCTCACACAACGTCCTCTCCCGCGCATCAGGATCACCTAGCTTGAGCAGTGTTACATATCCTCACCAACCGCGTATGATGCTTATTACTTACTCCCTGCGGCCAATGAACCAGGCCGACGACGTAGCGCAAAGCAGAACGCCAGCTCATGGCCTCCTTCATTCTTGGAAGCATCGCTGCGTAGCCTCCACGAAGGCTTCGGGGGCGAGTTGGCCGGCGGCCCCAACGGGGATATCGGTGCCCGTAACAATTGAACAGTGATTCCTCTCGCGAGGTCGAGGAAAGAGATACAAATAATTGCATTATTCGACGACAGGAGATTCAGAAGTCGTTGAACACAGCAGGTATACACTGCCACATTACATCAACTGGACAGTTTTCCAGGCCCCGTGATCGAAACTACGGTAGACGAACCTTGCAAATTTCAACTACGGAACAAGGACGAATTGTACGTCTCTTCACCCACGGGAGGTAGCGAGTTCCAGACGTTGTCTCAACAGAGGCCTTCTACCATGCTCGATTTCTTCCTGGGAGAAAAGTATACAACGTCATTTCTTCCAAAATGTGGGAATTATTCTCTCTTTATCCTTTACCCAGGTGCCACCCGACTCGCGGTCGCGGAACCAAGGCATCATTGGCAACTAAAATGCATAATTCATAACCAATCCCGAGGCACTGCTTTTTCAGACCATGTGCGTTCGCCTTCCCATGCCAACCAATCTGACCGTGTTGTAGGCAGCAACCCCATCTTGTTGACTTTCCAGACGCCCAAGCCCAGCATAAGGAGATTCATCAATACATAAACGATCTTGGGGCCGAATAAGCGAGTCGATGTGCCCGGCGCCTCGAAGGGGGCAAACGTGCGCTGGAGTGCGAGGATGGCCATGACGGGAGTTTTGAACAGGGTGAAGACCATGAAGATGGAAAATATCTGGAGCGAGTTGCCGGTCATGTACATGCCTGTTGTATTGTTAGGGAGCGTCCACAGAGGTAGGTGAGTATGCATCAGGGAACATGCCGATAGCATTCATGGGCAATTGCTTCGCGGGGGCAAGGGCCAGCTCCCACGCCTTCTTCATCTTCAGAGTATCCATTTCCTCCGTGGTGGGCGCCTGGCGAACGGCTGCCTTGGAGGACTGCGCGCGCTGCTTTGCGCTGAGGGGTGCTGTGAAGCCTGGCGGGTCCGGAAACGATGCCTTTGATCGTGTCGGCGGCGGCGAATTGATCTCGACGACCCATCGCGGCGGTGGAGGAGGAACAGCTGCAGACATGGCGAACAGAAAATCCCTTCCGTATAATGTTGAATCCGGCGTTGAGCTGTGGCTGTCGTGAGGTGTGGATAGCAGCTAAGCTTCCCTTCCCCGTTCTTGGCATATCAATCTGTGCACGGACCAATTCGGACTTCCGCTCCCTCCGCCAGCGAGACATTTGTTAGCACTTGTAATTCACTCGCATCGCCCTTGCGTCTCGAACCTGACCTGGAACTGGCTATACGAAACCGGCTCGCTCCTCTCGGACATGCGTCCCTTCCTGTACTCCGATTGAAACCTGCCCGCCCTGTCACCCCGCTGCTCGTAACCCCAGACGTTGGCACAAGGAGAGAAAGGAGGGGGAAGTTGGCTAAGACGGGCAGAGGACCTGAGAAGAGCTCCTACTGGGTACGCGTGGATATATTGTGCATATCGGGACAGCCGAACGCCTTGGAAACACAAAGCTAGCCCACCATGAGCGCCGGCGGCCAGGATGCGAAGCTCTTTGCGAGAGTACGTTCCCATCCCCCTCATTCCCTGTCCACGTGCTTGCGTCGCCAGCCGTCTGCTTCTACGACGCTTCTCTTCTCCTCTGACTTTAACACCCGTGCGGTGTGCACTGCTTCCTCTACTCCTGCCGTCCTCCATCACTTTCTTGCCCGTCTTCCGATCATGTCCTCACAATGTTCCTCCCCTATGCTTATGACAGCGCACGCTTACACTATGCGCGTTCACCACAGGGAAAAGTAGCGGAGCTGCGCCTCGAGCTCAACAGCGGCGGAAAGAAAGACAAGAATTTCTCGGCGAAGAAGACGGCACTGAAGAAGATTGTCGCCAATATGACCATGAGCAACAACGACATGGTGGCCCTGTTTCCGGACATTGTAGGATGCATGCATATATCCAGCTTGGAGATCAAGAAGATGTGGGTGGAACAAGCTCAAGGCGGTGCGCAAATGGCTGACCGAATAGGTGCTTCCTGTATCTCGTCAACTATGCCAGGATCAAGCCCGACATTGCTCTGAAGGCCTTGCCCATCATCCAGGAGGATCTACACGATAACAACCCTCTTGTTCGGGCGCTGGCACTACGGACCATGTCGTACATCCACGTACGCGAATATGTGGAAGCTACGGTCCCTCACCTAAAGAATTTGCTTCGAGATGGCGATCCCTACGTCCGTAAGACAGCCGCCTTCTGCGTCGCTAAACTCTACGACCACGACCGACACCTGGTCGAGTCCTCGGACTTGATCGACAGACTGAATGGCATGCTGCGTGACGAGAATCCCACGGTCGTTTCCAGTGCGCTCGCAGGCTTGATGGACATTTGGGAGCGCAGCGAGAATATCAAATTGACTATTGACTACTCAAGCGCATCCAAGATTGTCTCCATATTACCCGACTGCTCGGAATGGGGCCAAACGTACATCCTGGAAGCCATGATGAACTATGTTCCCCAGGACACGACGGAAGCCGCATTATTGGCCGAACGCATCTCCCCTCGCCTTTCGCATTCCAACTCTGCCGTCGTCCTTACCTGCATTCGCGTTATCCTATATCTGATGAACTACATATCCGACCAGAAAGTGATCAAGTCATTATGCAACAAGCTCTCACCCCCACTTGTCACCCTCCTCTCCAAAGGCCCGGAGATTCAGTATCTGGCGCTTAGGAACGCCCTGTTGATCCTCCAGAGGCGACCGGAAGTGCTGCGGAACGATATCCGAGTTTTCTTCTGTAAATACAACGACCCTATCTATGTCAAGGTGACAAAACTGGAGCTTATTTTCATGCTTGCAACGGAGAGGAATATCAAGGAGGTCTTGACCGAGCTCGCGGAGTAAGCTGGCCCCATTGTTTACTGGATTCGTGTTATGAGACTAACCACCTCAGATATGCGACCGAAATTGACGTCGACTTTGTCCGCAAGTCTGTTCGGGCCATCGGAAAACTCGCCATCAAAATTCCTCCTGCAGCCCAGCTCTGCATCTCCACGCTCCTCTCCCTGGTCAGCACGAAAGTCTCGTACATTGTCCAAGAGGCCACGGTCGTGATCCGCAACATCTTCCGCAAATACCCCAACCAGTATGAATCCATCATCAGCACTCTGTGTGAGAATCTGGATTCCCTCGACGAGCCCGAGGCCAAAGCAGCGATGATTTGGGTGATTGGGCAGTATGCGGATAGGATTGAGGATAGCGATGTCCTGCTCGATGACTTTTTGGATTCGTTCCAGGAGGAAACGCATGAAGTGCAGCTTGCGCTGCTCACGGCGACCGTCAAACTGTTCATCCAGCGGCCGACGAGAGGATCGGCACTCGTACCCAAAGTGTTGAAGTGGGCGACGGAGGAAACGGACAACCCGGACCTGAGAGACCGCGGATACATGTATTGGCGGCTGCTGTCGTCGGCGCCAGAGGAAGCGAAGAAGATCGTCATGGGCGAGAAGCCCGCGATCACCGCCGAGGAAAGCGAGAAGCTGGACCCCGCTACGCTGGAGGAGATGTGCCTGAATGTCGGGACGCTGGCGACTGTGTACCTGAAACCGGTGAATCAGGTGTTCAGGCAAGCACGCGTGCGGAAGCTGGGCGATAGTCCCGCGCTCCAGAGGGACGAACTGCCGACCGTGAAGGCTGCGAGGGCAGCACGAGAGAGGGCGGCCAAGGAGAGGGAGAGGATTGATACGAGTCTAGCGGCGAGTGCAGCCGCAGGGACCAATGGGAGTGCTGGCGGCATGAGCGCTGCTGTCGGCGATGCCGACTTGTACTTCCAGAGTGTGGGCAGATCGAGCACTTGGGGTGCGAGTCCGCTGCCCATGAGTCCCGATGCGGTCAGCCAGCATGGCTATGGCGGGCAGCAGTTGCAGGGACAGTGGGTGGTGAACCAGTATGCACCGCAACAGGTAGGCACCCCGGGACCGACGGGAGATGGACGGGATGCGGTGCCGGACATGCTCCTCTTCTAGGAGTGGGGGATTGGGGGTTGAAGCACCGGAAGCCCTCGGTAGGCAAGTGGGAGATCACAATTGGAGGTAATGCAGTTGAGATTGGGGTATCTTACTCGTACATGTAATGTATAGCAAAGTGATGACAAGGGCAACCCCCGCAAAACGCCTCTCGAAACCAGGAATGGGAATTGACTTCATTTTGAACCTACTTGTTGCTTTCATCGCTCCCCGAGCTGCTATCCCACCTCCACCGCTCACCTTTCCCCGTACTCTACACCCACCACCCCTTTCCTCGTCCCCTCCTTCTCGTCCCTTTCCTCTCTTCCACTACTCGTTTGCCAGCAGCGGCGCCCGCTCCCGGTCCTCGCTGACGACCTGGCCCCTGGCAAACAAGTCCTCCCTGCCCAGCAGGCCAGGCGCGGCCACCAGCACCGACAAGACGAACAGGACACCGCCGATTGTGAAGGCGAAGATCCACTGCAGCTGGAACAGGTGCGGCTTCGTCAGGAACTGGCCGACAGCCGTCGCTATTTCCCTCGTTAGCAATAGGACACCCGTCTGGGCGGACTCCGTTACTTACAGAACGATAGGACCGACATGTTGATCCCCATGGTGTAGTCCTTGAACGCGACCAGGAAGAACAGCCCGTACGCCAGGAACCCCCAGATGAATATGTTCGCGACGATCCTCGCCGCGAGGTGGTTCGAGTGCACGGCGACGGCGCCGACCCAGTAGAGCGCGACGAAGTTCCAGGCCAGGGGTCCGGAGACGGAGCCCCAGTGGATGAAGCGCGGGGTGGTGGAGTGGCGGAAGTAAGCGAGGGAGAGGTTGAAGAAGTTGATGACGAGCAGGAGCAGCGAGAGGACGAAGTGCGAGCGCACCCAGAGGTGGATGAAGCCGAAGAGAAGGAGGTTCGAGAGCGTCGTGTGGCCGGCGATGGAGGCGACGGCGTGGCGGTAGACGGCGTTTGTGGTGAAGAGGGAGAGGTCGGCGGCGGCTTGGAGGATGAAGAGGATGATCCAGTATACGCTTGTGATGATGCTGTTCTGGGCGAAGGGGGTGGAGCGGTTGTTGCCCCAGATCTTCTTGTGCGGATGATGGCCCTCGTGCGGCTTGTTGAAGGTGTAGTAGAAGGTCGTGACGAGGAGGACGAGATACGAGACGAGGGTCGTGACCTTGTACGCGTTGATGGTGTTGTTCGAGTACTCCTCGCGGCGGGCGAACGGATTGACTGTATTGAGAAAGGAGTTAGCCATCGTGTCCGTGTTGACTTGGACTACGGGATTAGTCTGGGGGAGAGAGGACTCTGAGTAGAGGCTGTCGGAAGAGGACGGGGGTGGATGTGGAGGGGGAGACTCTAGGCGAGGAGACTGAAGCGCAGGAATCAAAGAGACGGTATTTTCCACCAGCTCCGACCCGTGGACGATCATGAAGAGAAAAGAGTGGAGCGTACGTGAAGACATGTTGATTCACAGCAGCTGTTGAGGAAGTACGGTTTCAGAAGGAGGATGTCGTGGAGCTTGGTTATAGCTGCAGTGAAGCGGAGCTGTGAAGCGGAGTCGGCAGGAAGTAGGATTGGCGTTTGCTGTCGTTTGTATCCCGGTCCAGACCCACGGCGGCCCCGGGCAGCGAAATTATATACAAAGGTCGAGGAATCCGTCGGTGAAAGACAGAGAAGTTTCAGGCGTAGGAGAGCACCTTAAGAACAATGTCCCGCTAGAGGGAAAGCTAGTAGTAGTAGTACATACGTCATCCCATTCCCTGCACCCACTAGGACCACTTAGCACAGCCCGACCCGCGCCCCTCCCCCGCATCAAACACACACCACCAGACACCACAAGACACCACAAGACCGTGAGACATGCACTCTTCCAGGCAATGACTGGCTGTTTGCCCTCCCCCCATGCATCTTCCATGCTGTTCATCCCATTCCCGGGCGTACCTTGTGACACCCCCCCCCCCCCCCCCCAAAAACCCCCCCAACTCCGTCGTGCTGGGGCTCATGCGGGGAAACCTCCTCAATCTACACTGACCTGCAAAAGGCGCCTGGAACATCACATACCGTACAATATTAGGAGTAGAAAAACATTAACAACCTATTATAGTTTCCATGGGAGAACGGTTGAGAAACTCGGATATCCTGGATCCATTATTGCATTTCCGAAACGCCACCAAGTCCTGGCACGGCATCAAGCCTGCACAAGCCTGAATCCGTAGGCGGGTATCTCGAAACAAGTCCAACGTAAAGCCCCATAATCCCTCGTCAAAAGAAAAAAAACCCTGCATCGCAGAACAGCAAAGCCTTGGACAAAATCCACTCTGAAACCTGGAAAGACCGGGAGAAGCCATGAAAGTTGGTCGACGCTAGAGGGCCATCGCAGCCAAGAAAACGCGCCCAACACTTCGGCGGCTCTCCTGTCGCTGTGGTTCCTGGGACTGCAGGAGCCATGAAGAAAGATGGATGTGCACAACATGTCGCGCGCAAAAGCACGTAATATGACGAATCATATTCGTACTCCTTCCTCATCAACCGAGGCGCTTACCGGGCAGGCGTGTCAGGCACATCCCATATATCGCTATCCTCCTCTTTCTTGACCTCCGCGTCTTGGCCCTCATTCGGTACTGACAAAGCTGCGGTAGAAGCAAAAGGTATCATTCCAGTCGAGCTGAAGATGGGCAGATCTTGACGCTTGATCCCTGGCGACAGTGCATTGCCATCCGTACTAGGCGGCATCCATTGCAACGGCTGAGTCTCATCAGTGACTTCAGTAGGTTGAGTTGTTGCTGGAGCGGTCCCATAAATCTGCGCCGTGTAGTTAACGAAGGTCGGCATCGTGGCCGGAGCTGGTGCAGGCGGCGTATCTGGCCTTGGAGGGGATATCGCCTGGGAAGCAGGCTCCATAGTGGTCATGAAGGATGGTTTTGGGAGCTGTTCAGGACTGATCACCATATCTCGCAACTCCGTCGGCGGTTCGACAGGATTCGGCGGCGATCGGGTCTCAACTTCTTCAATCTTTTGGACCACGGCCACAGCCGCCTCAGGCAGCACGGGTTGTGGTTGCTCAAGATGTGGTGTTACTGCCGCCTCCACCTTCGGCGCCTGCGGAGGCGATATAGCGACTGGCAAAGCTGGAAGCGACGTTGCCGACTCGTCAACAGGAGTCTGAGGCTTCGATGTTTTCGTGGATCGTGCTGCGCCCTTCTTGGATGCAGCAGATTTGGGACGTGCTGCAGGTGCCTTGCGAGCTGCAGGCTTCGCACCCGTCGCGGGCGCCGTTTTCCTTGCTGCCTCCAGGGCCTTCTGTTTCTCCCTTGCATCGTGCTCTTCCCTTGTGGGCATCTTCAATGTAATGCGCTTCAAGCCGGTGGTGAGCTGGTCGACGTTGTTCTCTTCCTCTGTCCCGGCGGGCTTGCCGGTACAATTCGAAGGTACTCGAGGAACTGGTGGTGGGTTCTTTGGGATACGAGAAGGAGCCGCAGTGGCACCCCTAGCCTTCTTCACTGTTATATCGGTCCCCACTTCATTCGGTTTAATACTGCCTCGTCGTCCCCCTACATTGGACGCACGGCTGACATTCCGTTCTCCATTGACCGAGGCAGTGCTCGACGCAATGCTCATACGGCGGGAGGCTGAACGAGCCGGGACCGGTTCTTCTGAAGTTGACGCAGAAGGGAGAGCTGCCATCGTCCTCCGTCTATTCGCCTTCTCTTTTGCTGCCGCCCGCGTTTTGGTCTCCTCGTCTGATGCCGTCTCTGCATAAGAGGTAGCCTGTTTCCTCCCACGGAGCTGGCGTCCAGAGGGGTCCACATGGACGGAGGCCAGAGCTGGTGCACGTTTATCTTTCTTGATTCGGGGTTCGGAAAGATCCTCAGGCTTGCAGCTCCTCGTTTGTCGATCGAACGGGATCAATAACTTGCTGAGTGCATGCGCGGCCGTTGTCCAGTCCACATCCGGAGGAGCAGGCGTGGGAACCCTCACCGATGTGCTCGGAGTGAAGTTGCCAGAAACGCTGCGCTGATACTTAGTCGGGTCGCTGAGTTTGGCTGTGAAAGACTGCGTGGGTGACGAGTACGTAGGCGGAGGGCCAGTCTTCAGTTTCTTGAGTTTCGCAGCTGGCGGAGGGTTCACAAGATTCTCTAGCTCTGCCAACTGCGAAGGACTCCACCAACTTGGGTCATAGGAGCGTGTCGGCGAATGGGTTGCTTGTTCAACTGCCGCGCTGTCTCCCTCCTCCAGGCTAAGAGCCAGTTTGCGCATATCAAAAGCTAGACCGCTCGGTTCTGAGGGGTCAGATAGTTGACCATCGGTGAGACCGCTCAGATGACTGAGGACACCGCTAGTGAGCGCTCTATCGCTGTAACCCCCCTCCAGCACGGAGATGACCCTGCCCTCGACAGCTGTCCCTTCCTCTTCAGCCAAACGGACTACGTCGCGTGTGAACCGTGCATAGAATTCAGTAGGCACATTGACGCCATGCCTTTGCATGCCCTGCATCTCCCACTCACTGGCATCAAAGCCAGCAGACAAAAAGATGGCCGCTTTGGGCGGTGGGTGATCTGCCATGCTTCTCAGGCGCTGCGTGTGGGTCTTCAGGTACTCGCGCGTTCGATCGAGCAAGATGAGGTAGCGGTCTTCGTAGAATTTCCAAAATTCCTCGACTGTCGTCCAGCGGCGCATATGAATGTTCCAGATCGTCTGATTATCCAGGTCCTCAAGACATAAACTAGCAGCTTGCCTCTTGTCTTTCTCGCCATTCTCGCATGGGAAGGACCTGGGGTCATGAAGGGAGAAGTATCCGATGGACCTCATAGGTGTCCGTCTCTTATAGGGTGCGTAGGTGTATCGTGGAGCATTCTGGAACTTCTCGTTCCTCTCCCATGCGATAGATTGCGAACCGTCTCCGTGATGCAAATCGAAGTCGATAATGGCTGCATGCGTGAGCCCGTACTGTTGCATGGCGTGCTCAATTCCAACATGCACGTTGTTGATCCAGCAAAAGCCCGATGGATGGTCGTCTGAGCAATGGTGTCCAGGCGGTCGTATGCAGACGAATGCGCGTGATGGTCCTTGTCCGTTACTGGCCCCCTGAAAGACTGCGTCAACGGCATCAAGCACACCGCCCAACGCACCTTGGAATGCACTCAAGGATTCGGAACATAGATACAGGTCCCCATCGTGGAACTCCTGCTTGCTAGGAAGTCCCGGCGGGTTCGGCTCTCTCGTCAATTCCTTTCCCGTAGTAGCAAGCTTCTGTGGGGCATCTGCACACATACTCTTCAACTCTTCCATCCATTTCGTCCCATGCACGTTTGTGACTACAGGAGAAGCGATGTCGACCATTCGTGAAGTCTTTCGAATCTTGAAAGGAATCCGGCCGGCTGGTTCGTGGGACGGATGGGGAGGGTTCCTTCCGTCGCAATGCCGTTCTCCCAAGCGCACATAGGCCGTCGAAATACCTAGAACAGACGCTAAAATCCTCTCCGGCCTCTCCACAATCATGTTCAGCGTTGCCTTGGTGGTCTTCGGTCGGGAAAAGCGATGGCCGTAGCACTGGTCGTGCACAATAACGATTGTCCCCGCCGACCCTCCGTTGTTCAATCCTTCATGCATTGCCAGTTCTTTCCTGAAGAATTCCTCGGCCACATCGCAACCGCGCAAGGGTGGCCTTTCTTCCATTTGAGTCGCGGGCTGCGTCTTCGAGAGTTGAGCGGGAGAGGGCATGTTTGGGTTCAGGGAGGATCGTCGTGAGGCAAGAGCGCGGGGAGTGGGTGGCATTTCGCTTCGAAGGGAGGAGCTTGAGGATTTGCGACCCAAAACTGGAGTTGACGAACGGTTGTAGCTTGCGACACTGGGGCTTCGGGGTGGCTGGCCGAGGAGGAAGCTGGGCGACATAGGCGATAGTTGCGGCGCTGTGGGCAAAAGAGGCGATCTGAGACCAGGAGATTGTGGTAGGGGAACATTGGCGGCGGTATGCAGTGAAAGTTGCTGGAGGGGCTTGGGAACGGGTCGCGCATCGTTGTTTGTTGACGGTCGCGGAGCTTCGGCGGAAGCCTCAGGGTT
The DNA here is from genome assembly GCA_030412805.1 of Westerdykella aurantiaca. Lineage (NCBI taxonomy): Eukaryota > Fungi > Ascomycota > Dothideomycetes > Pleosporales > Sporormiaceae > Westerdykella > Westerdykella aurantiaca. Next base: position 6,737,974 of record JASJFJ010000003.1, read on the forward strand.
GTCTGAGTGAGATGTCTCCATGTTTTGCAGGTTATGGCCGCAAGGCGGCACACGCCAAATCTGTTTTTCTCGTCTTGCACCGGTTGTGTTGATGTTGCGTGGTATCTCTAGGAGGTCGCGGTGGGAGAGAGCGACGCGATGACGGCAGCTTGGCAGAGCAGTTCACACGGCAACAGAGGTTGGCTTAACCGGTTTCGTCCCAAGTGTGGGACCAGATCGGCGGGCGCATGCACTTCCGCCGACCCCAGTCCAACCCTTATACATGCGAAAGAATCATTCAGTCAAAGAGGGGAAAAGAAGATAATCATGCAGGGAAGAGCGAATATCAACCCATTGTAGGGAAATGTACTGGTATTCATGATTCTATATCGAATCGTTAAGCAGGTCCACCCCCACTCCCCTCAGTGCCATCACGGCCCACTCTGGGTACTTGCTTTTGTCCTCATACAGTTTCGCAAAGAACTCCCTCAAAAACGCTGGATATCTGTCCGCAAGAATCGCTTCGCGCACACGTCTCATCAGATTCAACTGGTAGTAGACGTTGTGCATGGTCAGGAGATGTGCTCCGGCCGTTTCCTTCGCTGTGACATGGTAGATGTACGCGCGGGTGATACCCAGACCTCCTTCTTCCCTTGTCCGACAGCATATGCATTGGCACCCTTCCTCAATCGGGCCAAAGTCCTCAGAGTAGGCTGCGTTGCGCAGGTTCTTCACGCCGTTGGCAGTGATGGCATTACCGAAACGCTGTTTTCACATGAGCGGAGACCCAGTCTGGAGTACAATCTGACTTACCGCTGTTCTGGTGGGCCACACGCAGTCAAACATGTCTGCTCCGAGCGCAACAGAAACAACGAGATCTTCGGGATATCCCTGCCAGAGTTAGATTCGCCATTTACTGAGGATAACATAACTTACGACACCCATTACATATCTTGGCTTCTTCTCCGGTAACAGGGACGTGCATGTGTCTACCACCTTGCAATATGCGTCCTTTGCCTCGCCGCCCGACAAGCCTCCAATAGCAATCCCAGGGGTGTCTCGAGCGACCATCTCTGCGGTGCACTGTCTCCTGAGATCCAAATCCAGACCTCCTTGTATAATACAGAACAAGTTCTGTCTTTCCGGGTATTTGTGTGCTTTGATGCAGCGGTCCAGCCACCGCACGGAGCGTTCCATTGCCTCGGTCATCCTGTCCATATCGGGGTGCGTCGTCGCAATCACGTCGTCCAGCTGCATAATGATATCGGAGCCAATCGAGTTCTGCAGTGATATTGAATGCTCGGGGGTGAGAAGCCTGTGCCACTTAGCGGGTATCCCTGGAATCGTACTGAAACACGCACATGGGTGAGCCATCGTGCGGACTCAAAAATCGGACACCTTCCTCAGTGACCTTTGCAAGTTTCAGCAGGGACACCATCTGGAAGCTGATGTGGGAGTCAGCTATGGACGTTGTGTCCAGCAGGTTGGAGGGGTCACCTACCCACCACTATCTACGCCAGTCAGCACCCTTATTCGACAATGATGGTTGAAGAGGATCAAGCACCTGTGAGAATGTTGTGTGGCCACGCCTGGAGTTTGTGCGCTCCCCCCACGGCGTCGAGTGTGGCCTGGCCTGGCTTAAGGCCTCTCCGAAAAGGTCAGAAAAGTCCAACGAAAATGGTTTGAATGACGCTCACAAGTGATAGGTATTGTTCAGACATAGTCTGCATCCGGCCTCCTCTAACTGTTCCGGTGTGATGCCTTTTAGAGAAGCTTGAGTCGCTACCGGCATGAAGATGGGAAGGGGAACAGGCCCATGAGGGAGGTGGAGGGTTGCGGCGCGGGCTTTAGTGACCTGGGCCAGGTTAGCTAGGAGCTGGATTGGGTGAAATTATGCTTACTCACGGAGCACTTGCCCAAGAGCTCAAAGCTCAGCGCGGATGGCATTGGTACAGGCGCCATGGTGTTGAACGATGTCTCGTTCTACGTTGATGCTCCCAGCTGGGATTTTCTAAGTCGCAGACAGGGGTAGTGATTAAGGTGTGGACCGTGCGTCTAGCGCGGGATCCGTCCTGTCTTCGAGAACTTCACTCTCTTGGCATTCTGAGGTTCAAAAGGTAACTCAGATACGAGGTGAGACTTGTGAAAATGGATGAGTCATCGAGATTTGGTGAAGAGCTTACAGTTGGAGAAACATATATCAATCTACATTTTCGCTGTCACGTTGCTGAAAACGATTGGTAGCCGTTCTCCGTGGACAGGTGCACGTCAACGAGTAAACACTAGTAGTAAGTAGAAAGGTAGGCTCAAAACATGTCACGTCCGCCACCACGATACCAAGCAAGAATAACAGATTGCGGTAGATTCCACCCTTGAAAGAAAGTAATGTGTCCATTCAACCGGCTGGTTTGTTGCCTGGTTCTAGCAGGCCTTGCCACCCCGACCATATATTTCATGGCAGCCATACATTAGCGCATTCTTTTGGTCATCACAGGGTTTTTTTACAGTGACTTCTATTTGCAGCAGAACGGCGTCGCTCTCGTGTTCAACGCCAGAAAATTCAACTTTCGCCCAAAAAATTCAACTTTTCGTGACCTTCACTGATGTTCAGTCGCAATTCTTGTTCCAGAATATAAATGGGGAATTCCCCCACAATGGTTCGTGTTCCGCTTGACATCGTTCCGTAGGCTTCTCTGACTTTGTACTTCTGTTTTGGTCGCTCTGAAGGTTGCGAACGCATCACTACCCCGGTAACACCATTCTGAAGTCATGTTTCGGCGTGGATTACCTCCGTTTCCAAGGTCTGCATACAGGCAGTATTTGCCAATTATGTCCATCGGAAAAGGAGCAGATGGTCAAGTATTTCTCTGCCTTCCGCGATCGGACACGCCCTCGCCGTCTTCTGCCCGCAACCAAACCGCGGATGGTTACGTGCATGACTTGCAAAGTAAACTCGTTGCATTGAAGGTGATAGAAGAAGACCAGGAGAGCAGCGAGCCAACTTGCGAGCGATGGGCGTCCGATATACTGCGGCAGTTGAGAAAACTGGAGCAAGGGGTACCACCCCGAGTCGACTTTGCCCCTTTACACACATCCATTAGCACCGAGATCCTGGCGGCCAAGAGGATCCAAAAGGCACAGGAACAGACTGACGGGCTTACCCAGATACCAATCATAAAGGACGTTCACCTGGGCTCAGGATCGTGGTGCTCCTGGTATAGTATGGAGTTTATCCCTGGCTGTACGCTCAGGCAGCTTCTGGTGCACAGGAAACCAATACCTTCTTGGCTTATAGCGCATGTATTCGTGGAAGTCGTCAAGGGGCTAAAATGGATGCAGGCTGGGGTTCTAAGCCATGGTGATCTGCATGCTAATAACGTAATGTTTTCACACAGCTCAGACAGCGGTATCGGAAAACTGGCGCTCATCGATTTCGGAAAGACAGCAGATTGGAACATGGAGAGGGGTCATGAGGACTGCGTTCGACTGATAAATCTGGTGCAAGCATTAGTCCAATTGGGGAGAGCTGTGGATAGCGCTTGGCTTCGGCAGAAAGAGGACGAGGATTCCCAGTTGAAGGATGAGCTGCTGGGTGCCGTACAGAGAGCATTCGAAGCGGAAAGCGAACTACAGAGCATCTGGGAAAAATGTGGTATGTTGGCAGAGAATATCAAGGTGATTAGAAAGGATCCACCGTGCAGCTATGTCAAGACTGTGATTAAGGAGGGCGATAAAAGGATTGTGGAATTGGAAGCATTGATCGAGAAAGGCGGTGAGCCGGTGGACTTGTTGGATGAGTTATGATATCGATCGGATTGACTACGTATTTTATATCCAAATAAGATTTTGCTACGCTCCTTACCCAGTCGTTCAGTTTGAATGGCCAAATCAGCTCATCGACAATGAGGGTGACGTGGTGATCACACCCGTGAGCATGATAGCATCATCCACCATATTATTCAGCTGGTTGAACTCGCCATTTAGCCACCGGTCGAGAATGACTTGATCCTCGTTCTTGAAGCTTTTCCTCTCCGGAGGAAGCACCTTTGTGCACTCCTTGAGGTCATTGATGTTATTCACCCCGAGCAATGAGAGACGCGTATACGCTTGTGCATAGTCCTAATACCAATGTCAGCTCAAGAAGCCGGCAAAACCTTTCCCAACACTGACTGAATTCCAATGGCCCTGTCCACCGATAAAACCCTGCCACTCGCTCTTCGCCCTCGAGTCTTGTGACAGTTTCACATCACTGGCAAACTTGAAAACCCTCTTCGGTGAGGAAGACGACACAGTCTCCCCGTAGAAGGCCACGTCCCAAACACCGGGAGTGGAATCCTGCGGGTCCCCGTCCCTCGCCGTATTCACAAAATGTTGCTGAGACGTCGTGTGCGCGCCAACCAATGCAACCAGATCGTGCGGGTCGATGGTCTTCGCCTGGAAGAGCTTGATAATCTTGTCGGCGGAGTCATTGACATCAGGCAGGAGACCGGTAGGCCCCGCCTTAGCGTTATCTTTGCGGCCAATGAATGTTCGGATTCTGGGTCCCAGAGGGCATACGACGGTCGCAACATTAGCGCCGAACTGGATGAGGTCCGCCATGCTGACGCCGTACTTGCTATACTTGTTGTACCAGGACTTGGTCTGCTCAGCAATGAGCTCGAGGCCGTCGTTCTCCGACCGGTCGATCTCGTTGGTCAAAAGGATCGAGCCGTCTGCGCCTCCGTAGCTACTTGATGTACTCCAAACGCCTGCATCGTGGAATCCAAGACGTACAGCTGCGCGAGCAAACTTGGTGCAACGGCCAGAGGTGCCGTTGAACTTGGCGGTCATCTCATATGCTATCCATTTCCAGACACAGCAGGGGTCGGCCTTGCAGGCAGCGCTATCGACGGTCCCTGGAGGTGCGGAGCTGTCGATAGCGGACGACTCGGCTGACTTTTGGGTGAGGAGAATTGCTTTGATATCTTTGCCGATGGTCGTGAGTTGAGAGTCTTTGAGGGTTTTTAGGTCTCCGATGAGTTGCTTGGACTCCTGGCGGGCTTCCTTGCTTGTCTGACGGATCTCTTTCATCGTGTCGCCCATCCCTGGATAAGCCAGAGTAGCCGGGACGAGTGCTAGGAGAGCACATCCAAAGGAAAGAACGGGGAGCCTCATTATGGAGACACGGTTGAAGCGATATAATTATGCTGAAAGAATGTGCCGCGGGATGACAATAAAGTAGAAGGAGTGGCTGATCAAAAATGCATTATAATCCTGCGGATTTATATTTCTCGTTGTGAGGACCAGGCGAATCCTCACAGAGCGTGCCAGGAGTCCAGATTCCGCTTACCATCCTGAGTAACGCGTTTTTGCTGCAGAAGTCACTGCAGAAAACACTGACCTAGGAGTCCAGCTCCTGAAATTTAAATGAATACGAAGCTGTGTGGACGATATGCTATTTGTAAGGCACCAAGGTGCAGGTGGAGTCACTGATGTCTACCCGGATTTCCGAACGCTTGAGGTCGATGAGCGTCTGGAGAAAGTAACTTCGCCGTCAGAGTCGGTGGCACAATAAGAGCTGACCTACTCGAAGACCTTTGCCGCTGCAATGATTGGCTGGCGTCCCACAATGATGCAGGGTTGGGCGTTTGAACGAAAGAAACACGAGCCGTAGCTCGTCGTAGCACAGGTACTTCAATACGCGCTGTATATTGCAGGTACATGGCTCGGTACTGTTTACGGTAAGTTTCACAGCTATATCCGCTGCAAAGGATGGGGACTGACCCGAGAAGGGGGCATCCAGCACTCGGGTTCGGTTCCAGGTATTTGATGGTGTGGTTGAGCTAGCCCAAATTGCTATACACCGGTGACATGATAACACCGAAATCCTCTTTGCGGGTTAGAACACCCCCAGGTCCATGACCCAGAATAGGTTTTGTCTCATAATGACAGCACACCTCTCCCGTTGACCATACGATCGACATGGCTCGGCCTAAAGAGTTCCCCCTGTCTATGTCGTGATGCAGTGTAATAAACTAAGGATGATCTGCGATGTGATCTTGGGCCCGGAACTATTCTTAGATGTCCTTGGGACGATATTCCAGGCTTTCGACACGGTAGATCGACCGCGTCTATTATTCATCCGTGCTTTAGCGTGCGTGAGACATATTAAAATATCAGCCTCAAAATTTTGCCATAACGACAATGTGACTTTAGATGGGACAAGCAGAAGATTTGTTACAGGCCGCCAGGTACCCAAGTAGAAAAACACAATATCGCACACATGTTGGCATTGCTCCGGTTTGTAGCTGAGCGAGAAGAACTGCGTGGTTGTTAAATACGACGACGCGAGCGATGTCCGTGAAGTCCGCAAAATGTTCATTTAGCCGGATAAGAAGATCTACGGAAGAAACGCCCGGTATTATTGTCTCAGCACATAATAGCTTCTATCCGCACCTGGAACCTGGGACTGATGCATGCAGCCAGTGCATTGGGACCGGAGCGTAGAGTCCATTCCCGCCACCGCGCTGGAATTGTTCAATATACATATCGCTACACCTCCCGTGACCAAGACTAACGTTCGAACCGTCATGTCCACGAAACCATTTCCAGTCTTTGGAACAAAATTAAGTTTCTTGTTATAGAAGTCATCATCTCCTCAGGATGCTACATGTATGACGGAGCTTCCTGAAGTGCTACCGCACTTAGGGATAAGAAATGAAAGGGTAACAGCCAGGCCTGGACCCAAACTATTTGTACGTAGCTGAAGTCGAAGCTATCTTGGAGTGGTAGTGTTAGCGCACTCGGGAGAATGATTCGTTATCGCAATTATGCAGAGGACATGAGGGGAACATTACCAGGCCAGCCGCCATGTTGGGTAGCACGGTGATAGGCTAAGAGAAAGGCCACGCGTCCGTTTTGAATGGGAACCTGAATGTGATACCTGTACGCTTGTTGTAACTCGGTGGCCAACGCTTCCTACGTATCACTACCATAGATTCGATTGTGGTGTTACGAGATCGGACCAACTTCAGCTGCAATTTACGAAATTTGGGATTGATAAACAAAGACGGGGATGTTGTGAACGAGGCAGCCAACTTTTGCGATCATGTGAATATCGTAAGAGAGAATTGCACAGATGAAGAGAATTGGCTGGTCGGATTCAAGAAGCAATTACGCACAATGCATTGCAACCGTATGGGAAGACATACCATCTCGGTTCCTTCAGATGCAACCAGAGGAGCTTACGTCAGAAGCAATAGCCATTAAAGTCTGCGGAATGACCAGGGAATTATGCAGGGGTCTCATAACCGACTATAATGAGGCCCATCGGTCGGAGTGTCAGGTCAGCGAAGCGGGACAGCTATCAAGGTGGCCTGGGGTTCAAGTTGAATTCATGTGGCAGGATATTATACGCAATCCATGGGACGCCGTAAGTGTCAATACTGTCTACTTGGTCTCGACAATTCCCGTGCTACATCTATATGTGCTGCAATGGGCATGAAATACAGGGCCGAAGTGGTTGGGGAAAAAGAAGAGCACCCACACAGAGGTTTCCCGAGGCCAGCAGTCATATATGCCAACGCAAGTCTCACGAACGCCGCTTTGCGTGTGCTGCGAGTTCGCCTTCGCTCCGAAGTCGTTGTCCAAAAGGCAGCGTAGACTTTATCATGTCAGGTTCTCCTCGGCTCTCTGACATTGGTCGCGTTGGCGGGGATTCCGATCACAAACCCAAAGCTGCCTCCAGATCAGTGATATATAACCCGGAGTCTACGCAACTTGTGATATTTATTTCGCTAAATCAATTCCATATTCGAGCCAGCATGCCCAAGGATTCATCTCTCCGAACTCAGATCGTCGTGGGATGGGAGCTGGAAGACCCCCCGCCTACAAAGCATCTCTGACCCACAAACGATGGAATTTATCCCCTCGGACCCGATGCCAAAGGCATGATTATGTACACGCCCGACGGCAACATGTCTACTCAGCTTCGTCGGCCAGGCCAACCGTCCTTTGAATCTGGAGATGGGATTTCCTCAGGAACAGAGGGAGCAGAGGCCGAGTGGGCGGATGTTGGTCGCAGCTACGTCGCCTACACCGGGAGATTCTTTGTGGATGACTCGAGAGCGGAACCGTTTCTGCTGCATGAGATGTGACATAGCAATATTCCGAGATTGGTGGGGGATATGCAGAGGCGGACTGTGGCGATCAGTCAGGAAAAGGGCGGGAAATATCTGCATCTCAGGATTAAAGGGGAGAGTTTGGCAAACGGCGAGATGCGGGTCGTTAGGGTGAGATGGAAGAGAATGGCGGATAATCGCAAGAAGATGCCAGCTCCAAAGTTCCAAGGTTGTGATGGCAGGAGAGTCTCTGCTCCTGTTCCTGCGGTCAATGAAGAGGATGTGCTTTGGCCCTTACCACTAGGTGCAAAGGGACCCTTGATCATCTTCCACTGCTAGCTGAAGTTAGTCTGGGGATTGATATGCTGGCCAGTTTGTGAACGAAGAGATGACTGTTTCTGTTGCTGTGCGGTGTTGACGAGCTGATGCAGTCCCTCCTCCAAATATCTTCTGCATGCTTGCGAGCTCTCCGCATCGCAACGCCATCAAAGGGTCTTCAGGGTTTCGCCAGCTGCAGGCGCTTTGCATGAGCGCGCAAGTGGTGTTTCTTGCCCCGAAATGTTGGCGGATTCGCGAGCTGAGACGGTCGGCTTTACGGGGGCTGTGATCTGGGAGCCGCGTAGGGAGACCAGAAGCTCCAAAGGCGACCCGCAGCATCGTGGCCTCCCTTGCATCGAAAAGACATTCGCCTTTAGTTTGTCTCTGGATGGGCATCTGTATTGGCACTGTTCCTCGGGTTGTGTGCATAAGCAGGCAAGGAGCTGGAGGGGAGGAGGGGAGGGCCGGGGGAGCAAGCTAGCGACTACCTGCAGCTCGCTGCAGCCAAGCTTTCGGAGTCCCCTGTCCCTTCACCTCTGCCTTCCCCCACAACCTCCACAACCATAACAACACAACCCTCGCCCAGACGAAAAAGACAGGAACAACTCTCTCGAAGACGCAAGCGGCCAGTCGGATTGTACTGGAATGCTTATTTGCCATGCTCAGTCGATCGAGGCGCGCGGATTCGCCTCTTGAGGCTCAACACCATGGATGGATGACCTCGAAGGAATCTACCCTACCAAAGATGCCCGCGCGAAGTACTCGATACCCTCGATGGACCAGGACTGGGAACCAGTGCCCCCCATCGTCTTGAAGCTGTTTTCCCCATTGCATAGCCTTTTTTTGATCCCAGGAGGGAGTCCTTGAAGGGCCCTGCGATCGTCTCAGCGGCCTCCACCTTTGTCCTTGCGAGAAGGACATGGTCCCGAGCCTGCTCCAGCCGCGGAAACCGGATCGGAGAATTCGAGAAGGTGGATACGCACACCAAATCTCCATATTGCCTAGGAGCCAGAGGAGCCAGTCAGGGTTTTCGCAGGTCCGGGTAAGCCATCGTCATTCGCTTGGGTAGGCCGTCATCGCTAACGCAGGCATGGCAGCACTATGATCGATCCGACTAGTATCAAGCCGCAGACCGCAGAAAGACCGCTCCTCAAGTGTATGCCGCCAGGCCTGGTAGCGCCAGTTCGACCTCTCGATTCGGTCCGCCCTTTTCGTACCCAGACGTGTTGCCAAGACCGACTTTGTAACGAGCTGCACGGACAAAGCCTCCACAGGCTAATACGGACGGATAAGTGCTCAGGCCGAGCATGAACAAGTCAATTCCCAGAGACCGCAAGTCTCTCAGGCCGGCCAAGGAGCTTCGATACCTCTTCTAACTTGGGATAGCACAATCCGAACATGACATCAGGGCCGAGGTCCTCGCTATCAGGCACAATCCGAGCATGCAAGTACATCACCTTGCGTACGCGAGGGAGGCCAGGTGCTGTCGCAGTGTTTGGATCGATTCATGCTTTCTGTCCTCTCTGAGATCTTTTCTCAACATCTTTCCCCCTCCTTTCCAATTTTCGTCTCATATTCTCGAGTCATCCACTTCAACTTTGGTTCTGCTTCCTCGGTTCTTTTTCTGCATATCTCCGTCTCTTTTCCCTCTCTCCCCTCCTGCAATTCTGTCTTATTTTCTTTCCTCTGTTCTCACGCCCATCTCACGTCTCGAATCACGGTCTTTACAGCTCAACCATCCAGGACCCCGGAATAGGAACCTTAGGAATTTCTTCCCGTTATCTCGAAAGGATTGAGGGATACCAGTATACCGGTTCCATCGGCGCCTCTAGCCGCTCCGTTTTGTAACAATAGCTGTTTGCCGTCAAGAATCCCGACTTCGCTGGTGCTACAATGTGTCAGCATAACCCATCGCCGAGAGAGTGTGATAACAGAACGGCCATCCCCCATAGCGGATGTCAGATTAGATGCAAGTGTTTGTGTCTACAATGGACCCCAAGAGCGAGCCCAAGCCAGCTCTGGTTTCCCTTCAAGCAAAAAAGCTCTCTTGCCACATCATCACTCAACGCCGCACCACTAGAAAAAAAAAGGAATACATACCTCAACTCTGTTTTCGTCCCACGAATCAAATGGCAGCTTGTCCGGGCCTTCCTGGCTTTTGCGGCATCTCTCGTTTTATTGGCTTCCTTTGGTTTCCCTGGCTTCTCTGGCTTCCTTACATCAGCTTGTGGCTGTAAGAAGAGGGAACAAACCGACTCGGGAACAACATCAAGCTCGGCGTGCGACTGTTCGATGGAATGAAAAGTTTGAATTCGGAATAAAAGTACCAAACCTCCGGCTGGCTACTGGTGCAGAGTTGCGTCTTCATCATCCTGTGGTCCGTCGTCACCCTAAAATATCGCTGGCAATATCATGGGAGGTCCTACGCCATTACATGTTCTCCTGGACACCGTCAGTTTTCAGCCCGTCTCAAAAGCAAATCTTGGAATCAAAGCAATTCCGCATTGCCAGCGTCGTCAGAATCAAGTGTAGATTTAGCGGAGGACATTGTACCAGCGACATGCCCCAACGCATGTGCCAGAGACGCAGCGCGGCGACACGGGGTCTCTTCCAGTGCTCGTTGTAATCACCCGACGCTGGTATGCGAGAAATCGTTGGATCGAGCATACGTACCTCTGGGGTCTCTCCCACCGTAAGCAGCGGCGCGAGGGCTCTGATCCTCTCCTTCGCCAGGTCCACACATCTCTGGAAATGCTGCTCTTGTTGTGCCTCGCTCAGCTGGCCGACCTGCCTCCACCACTCCTCTCCCTCTGCGCGCTCGTCGATCCACTCTTTGTATGCATCCGTAAATGCTCGGCCGTACTCCGCCCACAGTCCTGGCAGGTCTTCATCCTCCTCCTCCTCCACAAACCACCGAGGGCCTTTACGCTCCTTCGGGCGAGCCACAAAGTCTTTCTTGTACTTCTCCCAGGCGTACACACGGGCGGAGCTGTGCCCGTATTGAGCTCCTGTGAGGTCGAGGATGAAGATTTTCCCGGATCTCAGGGTGATCCGGATCACCGAATGGAGCATGTTCTGGACGTCGCTTTCGAGGTTCTCGATGATGGCGAAATTTGGCCGTGGGTAGAGGCACAGCCATTCCACACTGGTCGATGAGTCGACTTATCGTCGTGAGCGATGATCTCCGCCGTGACGGTCAAGGAACTTACGGGAGGTTATGATGAGTTGCACCAACAGCCGCAAGCAAGCGGTGGCGTGGTCGCATAAGAGCGCATCCTTGAGCCCACGACGAACAGCCTTGGTCAGGGCCTCGGGGTGCTTCTGTTCCTCGTTCTGTCGTGCACCCGTTACCAGGTAGAGCGGATGCTCGAAAGGCTTCGGCGCCTTGCTGCCCTTCTTGCTGGCCACGCCGGGGGCTGGCGTATCCTCTGCGGCTGCGGCTCTGAGCTCCTCCCAGACGCTGTTGGCTCTCTCCGCCGTGACGGGGGGCTGGCCATCTCTCACGAGACGCCACAGCAGCCGGGCAAGCTTGCCAACGGCTTGCAGAGTGCTTTCAGGGATTGGGGCGTTCATGGTTGCTGGGGTCGGAGAGGCTGTTTGGGAGTGTGATTTGTTGGTGATGTGGGCGGCTGCAGTGGTGTTTGTGGGAAACGAAGCGCCAAGAGATGGTCATTATACCCCTGCGCTGCCTCGACGAGGGCCACGGCTTGCCCTGCGGAGGAGAGGCGTGCTCCCTACTACAAACCGATAGCAGGAGCAGCATGGAAAGCCTGTATTTGCCGCCCAGCAGAAGCCCATGGAAGAAAACGAAATCATCACCAGATCGCTCAACGGCCGGCAGCATAGCAGTAGGGCAATTGCTGAGCACCATGCGACACAGCAGAACACCTAGACGGGATGGCACCGATTTCGATTGACGGCTTTCTCGTACGATTCTGCTATCTACTCAGAAGAATGGCTCGGCTTCGCAATTGAGGCTTCACACAAACAGCACCCCAGGGGCTGGCTGTACAAAAGCTATTCCGGCCTCACTTAACTTCAACGACCGCCTTCAGGTGTGCTGATGTGTGCAACGCCATCTGTTAACGGAGGACTTGCCCTTTCCCCCTCCACCCTACACCTTTGTGATGCATCCCTTGTGTCCATCCTCTTCAGCTGCCTTCGCTTCCGTGTAGCAGTACTGAGAAGTGCTGCTCCTGGTTTCGGAGCACCTCCATCCTAGCCTGCCGGAGATGAATGAGCATAGTCATTGACCCTTCCCCATATACCCTCCCTCCACAGTGTATGGGGACTCGTATCGTGCTAAGAGCGGAGAGCATTGCACGAATGACAGATCGGGGAGCGTGGAATTTCGAGCGATGAAGCGGACCTTCGATGGGCTTCTTTGTGAACGCTGCGAATATTAGCCTATGTCATTTGTTATGCTGCCGCGCAATCAGCTTCCGTTGGCAGGAAATGCTGCTTGCTTGTTCTGAAAGGCCACACGCCGCCGTAACAAACAGCACTTCAGCCCACCCCATCGCCCTAGTTGTTTGTCCAGCTGAGCTAGGGGCTATCCTTCACTCCGAAACCCTGGTGAAGCCATGCTATGTGCCTTGGATATGCTTCTACGACTCGGAGGAAAGGACTGGCCGCGGCGATCAACACCTTGGAACGAAGACTTCATTGGAGAGTCACTGTATGAGTTTGGCTTTTTCCAGCAGCGATTTGTCATTCTTGTCCCATCTTCCGACCAAGTCTGAAGTGCTATTTGGATTCCGATAATGAATATCCCAACAAGCTCTGTAAACTGGGGTGGCCAGGTGCATCTGTATTGCTATCATCAGCGCATCTACCTGCAAAGAGCGTTGTTGTTTGTGATATACTCACAACTGGCTACGCCAAGCCGTCGAATCTCCTCTTCCTTGCGGCGAAGCAAACTATGGCCGATGCATGTGGATAGAGTCCGTTTGCGTACCTAGAGGATAGGCAGTCTCCATATCCCATTTTCTGCAGCGATGGATTTGCAGGCTGTTCTGCTGGAACTGTCGTATTGGTCGTCGATGTCCACAGGTGTGTCTGTTGCATTCTGTTGCCTTCTTGACACCTCGCGCCTAGCTGAGCCCGCAGAAACAGCTCATTCGAGATGTGGTACTGTCATTTCCGCCGTCCTCATGCGGTTGATTGACCCAGAGGAATCCTGAGTTGGGAGACTGATATATGGTGGTGGCATCTCGGTTTCTCAACTCAAGCTGGGATATCCGCGTCTGTTCCCATACCCTACCCCCGCCTTAAGCAACAAAGGCGGGTGATTCAAGGTGTGGATATTCAGGTCTATCATTGGCTCATGGAGGGTCATCGATTCGGGGGAAGCGTGCGAGCAGTGATCAGACGTATATTCGGCGGGAGGTGCGTTTCGGCGGCGCGGCCCGCTATTGAATTATGGTAGAAGCGGTTGATGAGCTTCATCTTACTCGTGTGCTGCGTTTATCATACGTACAGGCCTCTTTGCGTGGGCGGCGTGGTCGATTTGGCGTGGTGACGGGGCGCGATGGTGGGCGACGGACTCGGCGTTAGGTGTCTGCGGACTGAAATCATGGCCTAATGCTGTGAGTGGAAAGAGATATGATTAAGGAATTACCGCTGAAAAGAGATATTGGAGACATGGTGGGATGTAGAGGTGGTGTGGTTCCACGGAAGCAGAAGGTGGACGTCGGTCCTTTCCATCGGAGTATGATCACGTGACGGAATACGAAAGCGAACGAGCTGGAAGACAAGAACTGCTTTTATTTGTCCAGCCGACCCTGGACACGGGAATTATATCAGAGAAAACCCGCAGTTGTTTCATGCTCGGCCGCTTCGCGGGAGATGTCGTCAATCTGTCCTGCCAACTCCGCCAACACATCGTACCCCGTCCACGAGTCCCAGTCGTACTTGTCCAGCAGTTCCCGGACTTTTGGGAAGTACCACGAGTTCAGCACTTGTTTCTGGCCTTCGCCCTTCAAATCGCGGTCAAACACGACAAAGCTGTTTGAATACACCTTCGGCGGAATCCTCTTATCCTGCTTGCAATTGGTCCCCTGCAACTCGACATACGAGGTGTAATAGTCTGCAATTGGGAGCAGCCAATCTTCTTTTGGCCATCCAAACTGCTCCAGAGTGAGATCGAGAATGTGCATCTTCCCGTCCTCCTTGTTCGCAATCGTCACCACTGTGTGCCCACGCTTGGCTCGTTCGAAACGAAACCGGGCCTTCGCCAGGAAGTCCATGCTACCAAGCTCAAACTTGGCTCCGTCGAGAGTCCTTTTGAGGACCTCAGTCACCATGAAGGTGGTGAGCACACAATAGTTCCACACGATCAATGCTCGCACGAGATCATCTGCTGTCCCAGTAGGGAGTCGGGGTTTGGTGGACGGCTGGAGATCATCATAGTCCACTTCCATTTCGTAACCCTGGATATCATTCGACCCGCCGTACACGGGTTCGATGGTCGTTCTCGGGCAGGGACACATCAACATGATGTATCGCCATAAGGCGGCTATCGCTTCGAGCTTCTCTTTTATCGCCATCATGGCAGGAGGGAAGGCGCGGGTTCCGGTGGTGTTTCGAGGAGCCATTTCTCTTAGTGGGGATGGAGGAGATTGATGTCGGTATTACGGGCGGAAGATGGGTGTTCAGGCTGGAGACGTTTGAGGACGCAAAGTCAAATGAAATTTCTGCACGCTCCCCGTTCACCGTCAACCCGAAGACGACTGCGCCATCACCCGCCCACCAATCAGCAATTGCCCTTCGAATTACATGCCGCGACAATTCTGGCTTTTTGCTCATTTGAACTGGGTGTTCAGATTGCGCTTGCTCGAACAAGGGATTCTCTATCTCCCCTTTGGGTCAGAGATGACATCACATGTGGCATTCGCTCAATTTTCTACACTCTATAATTACATGTAAAATGCCTTGGGGCATCCTTTATATCTAAGGGTGATGGAAGCTCCTTTGGCGTAAGAAATAGCACCCGAGGAGGGGCCTCTCAGATAGTCCCTCCGCCTCCACCTCCCGCCATTTCTCCGTCGTTATCACTGTAATAGCAGCACTTCACTCTGGTCATGCTTTCAGACGATCAACAGCCTCAACATCCCCGTCCTCGTCGTCCTGGCCCCGATCCTTGTACTGCCTCAAAGCCCATCCTGCCGTTTTCTCAATGCGCTCGAATATTTCTTCCTTGGCTTCCTTCTGTTGTTGAGGATTCAGCCCTGCGAGCTCGTAAATGATGGGCTTTATGCCCTCCCAGAAAGTGGTATCGGGCCCGTCACCGCGTGACCGCATCAGCTCCATCCATTCCTGCAGATGGGATTCCGTGCAGATTGCATTTCCTCCCGCAATGTACTTCAACCTGTACTTCCCGAACGGCAAGAGCCATTCGTCTTCCTCATTCCAACCCAACTGCAGCAGCGTCGGATCGAAGACAAAATTGATATTGTCCTTATCGGTTATCAGCAGCACGCTGTGGGTGTAAAGATGGCCCATCTCTCGATTGACCCACCTGAAGCCGACGTTCAGGTGTGGATCGAGATCCATCATCTTGACCGTCGTGCCCTCGCCGGCAGTCTTGCAGAGGCGTTTGAGCGCCGGAAGCAGGACCGCTTGAGATGTGACGCATAAACACCACACGGAGGCTGCTCTCCTCACGTTTGTGGGCAGTTGTTCAAGAAGCGGAAATCCGCCGCTCTCCCATGGCGTGAATTGGAGGGGAATCTTTTCTTGGAGGACATATACGTCGACGTCGTCGAGATGCTGGACGGAGTCGGGGCCGGTGGTAACCTCGTAGCTTTCGACGTGTACACGAGGGTGGTGCCTCACGGCATGCTTGAAGGCATTGTAGAGGGGGAAGACCTGCACTTTGATCTGTAAGCATCGCGCCAGCTTCTCGAGCTGCTCCTCGGTGGTGGCGTCTTCTCTGGCCCCGGCAGCGGTCATATCCTCGCGCCCACCATTGAGCTCGCACAGCTGCAACTCGAGCTGGTGTATGCGGTCATGCATGGGGCCGCGGGAAGCCATTGTAGCTGGAAGCCGAGTTGGTACGAACCGGCGCAAAGAGGGAAGAGGGCGTTGAGCGGGTTGTCAAAAGTTGGCGGGTGGCTGGTCAGGCAGCTACAAACGAGACTGAGGTAGAGAATTCAGGCACTGACGTTTGCACGGAGCTATTGGGTGGTTAGGGTCGGTGACGGAGTTCCACACAATTGGGAGTGTTGTCGTTGGGCCCTTTGCACTCGGTCACGTGCAACATCGGAGCGGAAACAGAAGTTGGACAGGAACGAGCTTCACCTGTTGTCACAGCGTGAATACCACACTGGATGCGTTTCACGAATGATTGGAACCGCTCTATCATACACAAAATGCCTGTCTTCCGGACCCGCGACCCATCGCCTCAGTCTCTGCTCTTCCTATCCTGTCGACCCAAATACCCTTTCCAAGCCATTCTCCACCTATTGGCCAGTCTAGCCATCATTGAGGTCGCCGTGCCGGCTCTTTCCGTGCCTTGATGTCCCCGATATCTGCTCAATCTTTTCCAGGACAAGCGGATGTACCCTCTTCTTCTCATCCTCGCTCATTGCGGCAAGCTCACACATTAACCTCCGTACATCTCTTGTGAAGAAGTGGGGAGGATCAGAGCCTGAATATTCTGTCACTCGCTTGGACGCCGTGGCTTCTGACATATGGATACGGTACTGCGTGTACTTCTCCACGTATCTACTGTCTTCCATGAGCCAGTCTCCATGGTTTCCCCACCCCAATTGCTCCAGTGTTGGATCCCATATGAACCTGAAGCCGTCTTTGTCCACGAGGAGCAGCACGCTATGAATGTACTCATGGTCATGTCCTGTCCACCTAAATCCCACCCGGAGACGAGGATAGAAGTCGGCCAGCGCGCAAGTAACTCCGCAACCCTTGAACTCTTCTTCCAGCGTCGCATGCAGCAGGTATTGAGCTGCAATGCAGTTGTTCCATTTGATCGCCGCTCGACGGAGATCGTATGCCATGTCTACCGGAAGGCCACGATTTCCCCAGGGTTGCCAGTCGGCTGGAATGGCGTAATGTAGCTCGTATATCTTGTAGTCGACTTCATCCGAGTCGACCAGTTCGCACCTGGCGATGGCTCGTCGTGGCGTCCATTCCGCCGCCTTGTCGAAGAGTTCACGATAAGGCCATAACCGTTGCTTAAGGCGCAATAGAGCTAGCCGCTCCCGTAGTCTGGAAGGATTGTCAGATCCTGCGGCGTTCATCTTCTTGCTGAGTACCGTCGGTCGTGAGGTAGTGGCGGTGGGGCGTGAAACTGAGGAGCGGAGTGCAGGCGGCGAACTCGAAAGCCGTTCGAGAAAAGGTTACCCCGTGGAAGAAGTTGGCTGCATCGAAGCGGGATGTCGGAAGGAAGCGGTGATCAGTGCAAGGAGCAAGCGGTGTGAGCGGGGTCGGAGGAGTGTTCGATGGTGGGCGTCCCTTTTCACTGACCTTCCTCGCAACTCAACATCAAGCCACCCGGCTGGATCCCGCTTCATACCACCCTTCCACGTGGACGCCATGGGCAGAGAGATTCTTGTACATTCGGGATCTTTCTGCGCGGATCAAGCAGATTTACGGTCGCTTCTGCACGAAAGCTTCGCATGACTATCCTACGTGGCGCGGTTAGAGCACCCTGCGCTGCAAAGTATCAACACACGCGAACCCCCCAGATGTCTCCGCCTCCTCCACCTCACCACCGATCAGGCTACCTTAGCCCTGGCCCGGTTCCTTGACGTGAGTATCCTTCTCATTGGGAGGCTTGTTCACGGACTGTTTTCAGCCGTGCCTGTCCATTCAACATTCAAGGATTGGTGCTGATCTAAGCTCGGTACTGACGAAGGGCTCTCCGCTCGCAGTTCCATAATCGTTGAACCGCCATGATACAAAGCGTCTGGAATTGCCGACGTTCATTCATGGCGAAGATGAGAAAGAGACCTCTTTCACAAGCTCAGAGCATCTGCGCGAGATGCAAGCGATTCTTCTGCGTCCTGCAGACCCCAAATAACCCATAATGGTGTTACTTGAGTTGAATTGCGTAACAGGTTCTGTCGAGAAGGCAGTGAAAGGCACGCAGAAAAGGTGCGCGAACAGGAGGAAACACCGAAGCAACCAGGAATGGGGAGGAGGCCGAGCACGCCCTTCCCGATAGATCACTCAGTTGCGACCCGAGTGCAACGTCACGATAGCCAAGCTCATCAACTCTCCGCAGGCCCAAGCAGCGCGACGCCGTCGAGCCGAACGGTTACGCCAGGCACTCAGAGAATTCCCGCTTCATTATGTTCCTGTTCAATGGGGCACCACAAGAAGTCTGCTCCTACGCCCTCCTCCAACCGCCAAATTTTGATAGCGTCCTCCGAATTGCTTAAACGTGAGATGAAGAACAATGACCCTCCGAATCTCCACCGCCGCTCCTCTCAACCTCCATACGGATCGTCTCGTGAAGAAAACAGAAAGAGCTATATTCGTCAGTGGGTTTGACTAAGGGCTACTCGCGCAGCGCAGACCAGGTCTCGGTTCCATACGGAATGTTAGGCATGAGACCTTCAAGGAGACATCGGGGCCGGATGCATAACGTACCAGCAGTGGTGGAGGAGGGTAACGTTCGACGAATTGGCCGAGCTTGTAGCTGCCAAGGCAATCCGACCGTTGTCGTTGACCCGATTGTGCTTGTCATTTATCTGCATGTTCGTCATAGCACCCGGCAATGACGATGGTGCCGTTGGTGCTTATAGCCAGAGCGGAAAGGGTGGTGGAGCTAGAGATGTGCTAGGCACGTGTCTCCCGGGGCTTCCGAAGGCTAACAATTCATGTATAATAGGAGCGTCCACCACATGAAATTTTGGAACTATCACTAACTCTTACTGCACCAGAATCCTATAAGTTTACTACACGCGTATACTCTCATAAAATCAGTTTCAACTACGCACGGCGGTTCCTCCTTCCATTTCATCAAGCCACCCTAGCGAGGCTGCAGCCATGGAGGCAGAAGCCGCTCGCTTCCGAGAGAAACTGCAGTTTCTACCAGCTCTCTGGAAAGTGTATTGTGATCACTCGTATCGAAAAGCCTGCCGCCTGGAGCTCGTATCACGTCACTCCGTACCTCTGGCCCGTACATACTCCCGAAAGGCCTTTGACGACACCGCGTTTTATGTCGTCCACACGTCGGGTCGCCGCCAGATACCAGACAGCCCCGAAATGGAGCGCGCGCACGAAGGATGGCCGTATCACAATACCTGCGCCAGGGCGGCTTTCGTTGTCGACCATGTCCTCCAGTCCTTGCTTCAAGGAGACCCGGACATAGAAGACGTCACGTGGTACGAATTGGATGTCAGGGGGCCGCTTGTCCTCATACTAGACACGGTCCTTGACGAAATGGGAACCTACCCGTTCTTCGTGCACGAAGTGATTGTGCTTCAAGGTCGGGAGGGCTCCTACGTTATCAACCTCTCCGCCAAGCAATTTGGCATCCGGGATTGGTTCTTCATGCTGGAGGACTACAAGCCATATTTCAAGCGCTCGTCGGCTAGGCGTGTGGATCGCGACAAGAGATTCGATGAATACCCCCTTCCTCGAGACCTCCGCTTCCGAGTCCTGAGGCAGACGACGGTAAATCCGCCATATATGACCGACGGGGGGTGAAAACATTCCCCGACTTGTACCGGTTGGAAACGCCGCCGTGATTGTTCCCTAGCGGATGGAGGCTCCCAAATTTGTGTTGTTCTTATCTTGTAGATATTTGTAAACCTTTTATACCTTCTTATATTGCTTTAGCACAGTACCAAGGGGCTGGGGTGCGGACCTATGCTAGCTCTTGTATAACTATACCCTTAAGCGCTGGTCTTTAGAAGAATAGGTTATCGGCGGAAGATTTATATAGATGGTGATCAATAGAGGCAACTGCTTTATAATCTATAAACGTGGCAACGGCATATATATGTGAACTACTATGTTTCCTGAAGCCCGAATTGGATTGTGTTTATCCACATTATGGCCCGCAGGGCTCCACTGCAAATACGAAGCTACAAACTGTTGATCGAGACATGCGGACAGTGCAGCGAGAACATGTAGTGCATTGGGCACGACCCACCCATGTCTATACGAACCTATGCTAGCCGAGGAATGAATCAGTTCGGTAATTTCAACAAATGAGAAAGAAAACGGGTATCTATATATCTACCAATACATGCCAACGGCCGCCTGAGGCCCACCCATAAATCTAACCTTGAACCGCACGAATGAGGGGCTTCTATGTAATCGGGAATTTTGAAGACAAAGGAGACAAATGAAATTCCAGCTCTTCGCGCCTTCCAAGTGCCAGAACTCACAGCCCGAAACGCGCCGAACAGTACAAAGGCACAGGAGAAAGCGCCCCCGGAGAACAGAAAACAAGACAAGATTCCGCAGCACAGGTCACTCCGCTCACCCCTTAATGAGTTCCGGCTTTCTTCTTCCCCTTCCCTCTCTTCGACCTTCCCCTTCTTGCGTCTTCCTCCTCGCTGTCACTCTCGCTGTCCTCGTCCGCGTCTACAAACCCCACGACCTTCCCCATAGCGCGCGAAGCTTGGCGTGCACGATCATGATTTGCGGGCCGCGATGATCGAGGAGTGCTGCCCTCCGGGGCCGCAGCGCGCTCGATGAATTCCTCGCCGCGACGGCGAAGCGAGTGACCGTGGTGATGGTGCCGGGCATCCGATGGCTGCCGCGTCTGCGAGACTCGGGTTGTCGTTTCCTGGGGCAAGGCGTCGCGCATGTCGCGGGCGTCCCAGGGGTCTAGCGATACTGGCGCTGCAGCTCCAGGTGAGGCGAAAGGATGAGGGAGATCTTGACTGGTATTGGAGACGCGTGGATGGGGAACGGCAAACGGGTTCTCCTTGTCGTAGGACGAGTGGCGGGCCGATGGGGGCCGGGAGTAGGAGCGTGGCGCGGCAGTCGGAGAAAGGAGAGGTGGAGGAAGAGCTGTGTTGCTCATGGAGCCCGGTGAGACGACGGTTACAGGTGGTGAAGGCTGCACGATCGCTACTCCGTGCCGGCTGATACTATTACGGCGATCAAGCGCCCCTGGAGGGAGAGTGGGAACGCCGGAGATACTGCCGCGTCGTGCGCTCACCGAGTTGCGCCTTCCCATGGGCGCCGTGTTGATAGCCATGGGGAGACGGTTTCCCCCTCGTGGATCCCAGTAGTGGGCCTGTTGCTGCTGCTCGACCAGCGTAGCAGCATGCTCTTCGCGCCTACGTCGCTCATCCGCTTCTCTCTCCATGGCGATTTGGTTCTGGTCCTCAGCGAGCAATCGTCTTTGCTCCATTCTCTCGTGTTGGGACATGGATCGCCGGCGGGTGCGCTTCACGGGTTCCCGGGTTGGCGGACGAGAGTCCCGATCTTTGCGATGCAGCTTAGCTTCTGCATCGCGAACTTCACGTTCCTTGCGGGCAACCTGCTCTTTCAAACGTTCTGCCTCTTTCAAGCGTTCGGCCTCTTTCCTTGCTAGCTTTTCCGCGCGATCTTGTGCTTCTTTGGCGGCGCGCTCAGCAGCATCTTGGGCTACGAGATCGTCGTGCTTCTGCTGTTTCATTCTTCTGATCTTCTCTCGTTCCTCCATTCTATCTTTCTCATGCTCGGCGAACTTTTTCTCTGCGCGTTCACGTGCACGACCTTCGGCCCGGCCGCGCTCGATTTCGGCTTGTCGTCTGTCCTCCTCAGCTCTTCGCGTCTCCTCCTCCTGCATCATCTGTGCCATCCTGCGATCGGCTTGTTCTTGCTGCCGTTTATCGGCCTCAGCTCGTTCTTTGCGCTGTCGAGCCCTGAATTCGTCGCGATCAGTAATCTCAGGCGCGGCGGCGCGGCTGGAACTGGCCTGTGATGAGCTTGCAAAACTTTGGACGTGCGAGTAGTCGACGGGAAATATTCCTTCAGAGCCGAAGCTCTCCTTTGAGTCCCTAGGGAAGCTCTCTTTCGAGTCTCTAGGCACTGCGATAGTAGTGCGGTAGGGGCTGCTTGGGGTTTGGGAAACAGTAGGTGACGCTGGCTGTGGGATAGGTGGGGGATTGTGAACGATAGTGGGAGGGTAGCGAGCTGCCCTTCTGAGTGAAGGGGACTCTGCGTCCGACGTCACGACCAACGAAGGTGGCCGGCTCGACGTCGTGAAAGATGATGTCGAGGAAGTTTGACGGTGGTGCGGCACCGCAGGGCGAGTGGCATACCCTGGACCGGTAGCAGGAGGGACAGTAGCTTCTGGGAATCCCGTGCGGAGTGTGTAGGAGGCTTCTGAGCCGGGGGATTCAACAGCTCCATCATTGGATGTGGTTGATGCGGCACCCAGGGAGGAGCGCTTGTAGCTCCTAATGGAAGGAGACGGGTACTTCTTGCCCTTGTCTTTCTTGGAGCCGAACTCAAAGACTATCTCTGGCTTGATGACCCGCGTGGTTTCAACCCGAGTGGAGGAATCCTTTCGTTGATGTGTGGGCTTTTGGGGCTGGATGATGATGGTTGTCGCTCCAGTAGGGGTCGGCGGACTGTACATAGAGGCCGGGGAAGCATTTTCATCACGGGAAACAGATGGGGCAGGCAGTCGTGATAGGTACTCCACCGTATTCTTCTTCACGTTGGGACATAGTCTGGTTCCACGAGCGTTCTCACATCGGAAACACTCCTCGAAAACCTGGCGGCGGCCATCAGGGCCGATATAGACGCGCTCCTCTACTCTGCACATCGTGACGGTATTGGTGAGGTCGGGTCTGATCTGCTTTGTCCGATTGTCTCTTGTCGCCGTCGATAAGGTCTGCCGATTTGGATGTAGGTTGATTCAGACCGTTCAGGAGAGGATGACGGGAGAAGCCCCTTAGCCATGCGCAGTGCCGAGTTAAGGGCCGAAGTCCGAAATATAGGTTCAATGATGTATATCAGCAGCGACGATAGATGGAAAGAAATCGAGGGCAGAAGCCAGCAATGGATGATTGTATGAAGGGCGGATCCAGAGTCATAGATGAATTCCACGTGAAGCGAATGGATGTCGTGTGAGAGGTGGACGGCGATGTGACTATTTAGGGAGCAGATGACGGGCTTAAACTGAGACAAGGGGCGATGTCGGGATAGAGTAGGTAAGCCGTGTTGGCAAAGCGAAGAAGGAAAAAGACCGCAACAAGAATATATAGTGTGAAGATGGGAATTGTCAAAGGGAAGGATGTCGTGCAGGAAGATGCAGGCGGGTATGCACAGCAGGGAAGGTCGAGGTGGTGGAGCGGTGCAGCCCTACTGGGCCGAGTGAGTATAAGTAGTTTGCGGGTAGATTGTAGCCTGAAGTGCGGCCTGTCAGTGGGCAGCCACAGATTGCACAGCGAGACCAGCAGAGTGAAAGTCCGCGCCCAGCATGATATCATGGAGATATGGCGCATGAACCGTGGGGTCCATCCTGCCGGCTGCGCAGGGCGTGATGGGTGTGGGATTCCCAACAACGGGCACCGAGCGCGGTGAATTGGGCGTGCACAGCCTCGAATTGTTGAGCCGGGCACTCCCTCCAGGCCAGGACACCGCTTCAGCCACAGCAAGGTCCGGCACCGCCTGATCAAGAGGGCCTGACCGGCGACTCGGCCGGAGGAATTGAAGACGGTGTTGTTGTTTGGGTCTCCATGATGATCAAGGAGCCCGAGATGAGGACATTCGCGGTTGCTCCCGTCATGTCTCAGACTCGATCAGCGCCCAACAACCCCTTTCCCCTCAGAAAAACGCGCTGGCCCTAGCAGGGACACAGACGATGAGGGGCCCAGGTGCGACAGATGGAGGCCCATAGGAAACATGTCATGGTGTGCACGCGAGATGTTGGGCGAGGGGGCCCTGGGACGGTGATGATTATTATGGTGAAGTAAGGGCAACTTTGCGAAGGCAGCTGAAGAGGATTGATGTGTGGAGGCTGTGCATCCTCACAAGCCACAGGTCAGGGGGTCTCCTTGGCATTCACACACATTCACCCATCAACGCCCAACCATCGGTCGACAGTCCACGCCTACTGCCAGAAGATGTGACGGGCGCTAACGAGCCGACCGTCTTGGTGCTGGAGCGGATGTACATGTGGTTCGCAGGAGACGTGCAGAGAAAAGGGCGGACGCAGGATTCGCGTCCTACCTTTGAACAACATCTCCCATATGGCACTCCTGCGCAAATGGGCACTCCGATCGCGACCACAACACCCTCATCGTCAAAAATCAAAAGTGTCCCAACAATAATGAAGTCCGCGCAGAAGCGCTGCCCGCGTGAGCAGTTTCCAGCCTTCGCCTTGTTGCCTGGTCTCTAGGTACAGGCCAGGTCTGGGCCGCCCACGTCGGGATCAGCCATTTTCGCCTTCAACAGCCAGCTCATACCACCGACGGTCGACCTTGACTACTACTGTTACACCAGGCGTCAGACCGAGAAATCAGTTTTTGGCTTGAGGTCTGTGCCATTATTATTGCCGCCGATTCGTATTGACAGCCCCGACCATGATGTTCTAGCCAGTAGTGACGCGGGCCGAGGAGAGATGAATATGGAATTCAGCTGCAGGAACTTGTGGTACTGTCGAAACGTCCACAACCATACTTCGACGCCAAAGTGCCATGCTGACATGCGCATGGCGTGCGCCTGCCTTGCTTAATCATTTAATCATGACCCTAATTGGTTCGATGCTTGAAGCCACAGTGACTTGGGCCAGACCGTCGGCGGACGCAGCAGCGGCAACTACATTGTCATACCTTTTGCATGGAAAATGTCAACCCACACGCAACGTATGAGAGAGGGTTGGTTTGGCCGCTGCCCCTGCCACATATCTTGGTAGGATGAGAGAAGATCAAGAATTGCTTCAGTATCTTTGGCGTGTGCATTGGAAACGAATGGTGCGACGGCGTCGAGTTCTATGGATATTACTCCAGGACTTCTTGATGTCCGCGCTTTGGATTCGAGATGTTGACCAAGTCAATTTTTCACTCCTAGAAGAACCCAGGAAGGACTCTTTCTGTTATCTATGAAGACATACGCTGTAGCTGGGTAAGGGTGACCCTCACGATTCCATTCGCATTCTCCACCCAATCCCTTGGCGGCGATCCTGGCAACCCTAACATGGAGACCGATGAAGCGTACCACTGGACTTCGCCGGTGCCCTGCCTTTCATCTCTGACTTAAAGGTACACGAACTCAAGGCACCGCGTTGAAACCCTGAGAACGCACCGATGCTGGCTCGTGACCTCCACTACCAATTGATCAACTCCTCAACATCTACCCAGGCACCTCCATCCGACGATATGTCCATGCAATAAGTCAGGAGTCTTGGGCGGCCTACGGAAAAAAAAAATTCAGGTCAAGGAAGATCGCGGCTAAAATCGGTTCCAACGAGCCTCTATTGAACGGATCACTACATCGAACCCAGCACACTCAGGCGCTACGCTCCATATGCTAATCTATCGTGCTCGGAGAAAAGCCGCGGCATTCTCTTTCACGATCCAAATTGGTGGGATGTTAGCAACCCCGGGATAAGGTCCGGCTTCGAATCTAATGTAAACAAATTATACCGCGAGGGGTAAAACGACTCGGAACGCGACAGCCAATCGCGTGGAAGAATTGAAGGAATGGTTTGCTCGTCTGTGGTGTCTCCAGAGCTACTACAGCTGTATCAAGACGGAAAAACTTTCCTCAGCAACCACATGGCTGAGGGAGTGTCTATATAACTCGGCGCAGGGACATCACTGAATTCCAGGCGTGTGCGTCCGCCGGATTACATAGGCCCAAACCCCTATCGACCACACGCGGCGGAATCAGTCGATCATTATGACCGGTTTCAACCCTTACTCAACACTAGCGCGTATCGCCGTCGCTTTTCAAGCGTTGCTATTCATCAGCCCGCTCCTGAGTGGGACCAGAATTGCAAAGGCAGACAACCCATTTGTACAGACCATTTACACCGCGGATCCCGCTCCGGTGGAGTATAACGGCCGGCTTTACGTATTCACGGGCCACGATGAGGATGGATCCAGAGATTTCGTTATGAAGGACTGGAGAGTTTTTTCGACCCTCGACATGGTGAATTGGCAAGATCATGGCTCGCCTATGAGCCTGAAAACCTTCACTTGGGCAAGCGCGAATGCTTGGGCTGGGCAAGTCATCCCACGAAACGGCAAATTCTACTATTACGCGCCGGTACGAGCCAACAGCGGAAGAATGGCAGTTGGAGTTGCTGTGAGTGATAACATCACTGGGCCGTATCGTGATGCCATCGGCAGACCGCTGGTGGAGAACAACGAATTTGATCCTACCGTCTGGATCGATGATGATGGCCAAGCCTACCTCTATTGGGGGAATCCCAACCTGTGGTACGTCAAGTTAAACCAAGACATGATTTCCTATAGCGGCGGGATGAACAAGGTCTCCCTCACCACCGCTGGCTTCGGTCCCCGCTCCGGCGGCGCCAACTCCGGTCGCGCCACCTCATTCGAAGAAGGTCCTTGGATCTATAAGCGGAAGGGACTCTATTACTTGGTCTACGCGGCGAACTGCTGCTCCGAAGACATCCGCTATGCAACAGGTCCTAGCATCACAGGGCCTTGGACATATCGCGGCCTGGTCATGGCGACGGAGGGTGCCAGCTTTACCAATCACCCTGGAGTTATCGACTACAAGAACAATTCATATTTCTTCTACCACAATGGTGCCCTTCCCGGTGGGAGCGGCTACACTCGATCCGTCGCTGTCGAACGCTTCGTGTATAACGCGGACGGCACAATCCCTCAGATGAAGATGACCAAGGACGGAGCGCCGCAGGTCGGAACCGTGGATCCCTATGTACGACAGGAAGCCGAGATGATGGCTTGGTCGTCCGGAGTCGAAACTGAAGTCTGCAGCGAAGGCGGTATGGCTGTCTCGTACATCAACAACGGTGACTACATCAAGGTCAAGGGCGTCGCATTTGGATCTGGTGCAAAGACATTCAGCGCTCGTGTCTCATCCGGAGCCAGCGGAGGCAAGATTGAACTTCGTTTGGGCAGCGCAACTGGTACTCTCGTGGGCACATGCACTGTGACTGGCACTGGGGGATGGTCAACGTGGGCGACAATAACGTGCCCTGTCAGCGGGGCTTCTTCGACCCAGGACTTGTTCTTCAAATTCACGGGCAGCGGGACTGGTTCGCTGTTCAACTTCAACTGGTGGCAATTCGGACAATAGTTGATTATAGAGCCGCAGAATGCATCTATGTTATCCTTTTCGCGTTTTCCAGAAGCCCCAATGCGGAGGCAGAGGCATACTTAACTTATGTGCGTCGGACACCATAACTTTGCTAGGTGCCTTTGATTTCTGAACGTGGACGCAACTTTCAATTCGCAATCTGGTTGCATAACTGGATGTCTCAAACGTATGCACAACCATACTCATGGAATCCTTTGTACTAGAACTATGAACAGGACTTCACATATTCTCCCGGTACAAAATTTCGCCACCATAAGCTCGAGAGCTCCCCTCCCGCAGCTGTTCCCTTTACATGCATGCCTGGAACCGGCCATCATCAAAATGTGTTGCTGATTGGTTACGCACAGCTACTCAGCCACGCACCCTGAAGCTTTACCCTAGCTGTGGCACAGCATGCACGACCACAACTCCAGCCTCACCCAAGCCCAACGCCGAAGCCACATTCTTGTTTTGTGAGAACAGAAAAAAGGTACTTCTCAGCTCCTCCGTCTCAGTCAGCATCGCATCCGTGCTGCCGGTCCTCCAGTTCGGAGCCCAGATTGAACGCAAGCCCAGTGCATTGTGAGCAAGGCCGAACATTCGGCCCCAACGGATTACAAACAGCCCCAAGGAGGTGATGGCCACCGAAACTACTTCTCAAGCATTGTTAAGATCAGGCAGCAGTGTTTCCTGTTTCCTGCAGTTTCGACTCCCTTCCACCACCTGCCGGATTCCCAGAAGGATTGGACCAGACATGGTAGCTGCGGGGCGTAAATCGAAACGCCTCCGCAAGCGCGACCCGAGAGACCAAGCGTGACCGCTTAAGCAACAGTGCTGTATCACAAGTCTAAAAAATGCTTGTGAATACCGTCGTAAGCTTGACTAAAGATAGCTGTAATATTACGCTAAAGACAAGAAGGAATCGTGAGCCGTTGTAATGATAAATATTGTTAACTAGAACTATGAGACTAGCATTAATAATTACCTCATTCCAGCTATATGCTTGCCGGCAGAATTCAGCTGCTCCGTGTCTGATGCCTCTAGAATGTCGAGTACAAAGCGGCAATCCTAAGAGACGTCAGCAAAGGTGCCGCAAGAGCTGGGTGTTCACTTACCTCTTACTGTTTTGTTATCACCCCGTGCTTAGAACCCTATTGCTTATTTCTGAGAACCAATCAAGCTCCATAGAGGATATACCATTTGGACCGTCACACTAGTGTGCGTTCCTACGCGCAGAAAATTCAAGTGTAAATTTAGCCCATTTAGTAAATCGCTATCTGTACTTTCTGCAATGTTCCCATAATGATCTGAGATTTTACATCTTTACACTGGAATGACTCTGGTGTATCTGCCTTCGAAGTGTCTGCCACACTGACTAGTGAATGACCATTGTACCGTTGCCGCAATATCAGAGGCCTCTGTGATCCACAGACCACCCAAAGCTCGTCCAAAACCTGGGCGTGGAATGTGCATAGAACTTGGTGTCCAGTAGGCGTGTAAAACACACTCAAATGGTCGTCAGCTGTAGGTGCTCTGGCTGCTTTGGTTTGCAAGACGTCAACAAATGTACCCCAAGCCACCAGGGCGATACAACGTCCATTAGTGTCAGGATACTTGAAGGAAGCATGAGCCTTTTCCCAATCCAATGAACAGAACTCCTTTGGAGCTGTGTGCTCAGCTTTCAGAAAAAGGTGAAGGCCCCGCTCCTTTTTGCAAGTCCAATCTGGTACCCAAGAGGGCAGTAAGCCAGCGAAAGCTCCTTTGTCCGATGCGTGGGTTAGGATCTCCAGGCTGTCATCAAATTGAATGATGCTCTTTGCAACTTCCATAAGAACATCACACATAGACTTCTTGGAAGAGTAGTCTGGAATAATCCTGTAGCCTGGATAAGCTAGCCCCAAGAAGGCGTATATAGTGTCTCGGATATCTGAAGTCGCGTAATGCCGAGAAAGCGAAAGCAAGTCAACGAGCTTGGTGGGTCCAGACCAACGAAGCTTGCTCTCAACCATCTAAGCTACCATTCCTTCAGCCTCTATGGCTCGGTCTGCGCGCTCTCGAACAAGGTTCAGCCGACAATACTTAGCTGTGTTGAATTTTTGTTGCAGCTCCTAGAAGACCTCATCTCAATAGATTAGGTACCTAACGACCAACAAATAAGAGTCTAATATTGGCGACAAGGTCAACTAGGGAATTGATTCTCGTCCAAAAAGAAAATGAGTGTGCCCTGCGCTCATGAATTCTTGATACACCCAAGCTCTTGTCCACCAAGGGCTTTCAAAAACATCGTAGATCCCAAGCCATCCTTCAACAAATTTCGGATTGCCAAGATTCTCCAAAAGGTGTTTTATAAGTCTAAACTAGTAAAAGCGGCTATAGGAGCCCTCTATTAGAAGTATAAAGGAGCCTTCTCTGCGATACTGTTTGTTGAGATCGTCGCCTCGCCAAGAAACACTCTTGTAGAGATGCCGTAACCATTAGATGCTTCGCCCGCTAGTTCTCCTGACTAACAGGCATACTAGAACCTCCGCCGCACTTGAATAGATATCTCGCATGAGGCCAACTTGGTGAGACCTCTCAAGTATGTTTTGTTGATCAATACATATTTGATCAACCCATAGGAGAAGCTCTTTTGTGCCATACACCCTCTTCCAGAAGTAGCGCGCTTCTGCAAGAGCGTGTGCCAGATTTGCAAACACTCGGAATTTGACACTATTAACGCGGATGAACTGCGTCTTCTTTGGGTCGCCAGCGCAATATGAAAGCGCAGAGTACATTCCAGTAATTGCACTAAGGGTTTTTTTGCATTGCAATTCGCATTCGACCAAGCCACCGCCATGGTCAGGGAGAACTTTGAGTAAGCGTATCTCGTGCTTGAAGGCATCTATTTCGTCGTACTTATAAGCACCATAAAATTCGTCGTTAGAAGGCGTACTAAATATGTCATGTCCAGGTTGTCTTATTGGACTTTGACATGTCTCAAGTCGTTCACCCATTACAGCATCAGCCTTGGACCAGAGTTGTGTCAATTTCAGACAAAGCGGGATATTTTGGTTCGAAATGTTGACAGATTACACAAGCTGACAGGGCTGCCATATAACTTTCTGCGACCAGCTAGGCAGCAGGGCCCAAACCAGCTTGCGCACGGGCATTTATTAGATTCAGATATGCAGGCAATACTTGGCGCACGTTCGCTTACGCGTCTCCCTCCCTACCCAAATAGTATGGGCATCCTAACCACCACAAGAACACCACTAAAACGCGTTGAATCTCTGTGCACTGCCTATATATCATTCTAAGCTGCTAGATACCTGTAAATTGAAGCCGTAGGTTATTCCCAAATAGGAAATTAGTGATACTGACAGTGCGGAGATGCCTCCACGCAAGCGTGTCCCCACGAAGAAGGCTGCTGCCACAGAGGCTGCCAAACAAGCTGCCGCCACCAAGGCCGCCGCCCAAGCTGCCCAAGTAGCTAGTGCAGTTGTTCGAGCCCCACCTGCGTCAAAGGCTTCAAAAAAAAGGACTTCTGCACCTCCTCAACGCGTGGTTTCCTTTTATTTCGCGCAGCGACTCTTACCTACCCCGCACTCGCACGCAACACTCCGCGCATACCTGCACTTTTTTAACTCCAACTTGCCAATTTGCCTGTACCATCCTTGGCTTGTACTAGATTTTCGCGTGGGCTCTTGCAGTATTTGCGCCAACTGGGATTCGCAGAACACAGTCGCATCGGGTTAGTGACCGCTCGTTGGTCGATAGACGTAGAAGTAGCTAAGAAAAAACATAGTCCCTATAAGGTTCCGGCCGGATATACCACATTTATTAGAGGTGCCAACGCCTATTTCGCCTTGGAGGAGAGGGCGAGTTGAAGCCCGAACGCTTCGTTCAACCGGTATCCGTCTTTATAACCACACCAGACTGTAAAGGAGACATCCTGTGCATAATCCTTCGGGAACAGACTAGCCCAGCATTCCGTAGTCTCTAGTCTTTGACTTCTCTCCCACTTCCACAGTTTACTGTTCTGGATGCAAGTCTTGAATAGCTCGGAAAATTTTTCAATGTTGCTTGCCGGTGCACTCGTATACATGTGCTTCATTTCTGTGGACAGATCTATTAGCTGCGCCTTGTGGATATTCGTCTTCTCCTTTACCTCTTTGTTCGCTTGATAGTAATATTGAATTGGCTGTTATTTGTTTGCTCTTCTCGCTCCCGTCTTGATTCGAGACTTGACTTCAGTATTTAATGTGCTTTCCATTCCCGCTGTTTCTAAACCGCCGCGATAGATCTGCCAGATTAGTTACAAACGCTCTCCGAACTAAATGCCACATACCCTCATCATTTAATGATACTGGAGCAGAATCGCCTACCTTTTGGTAGCATTGACGCTTTCGCTGAGAAATCGCTGCTACACGGAAATCAGTCAAGAAGCTTGTAGACGAACCATAGGTCATACTATAGAGCTTGCTGAACTCTGCAACTATCTGTCTTTCCTCCTTCAGGTCGTCCATGCCTCGATGACTGACGCGCTCTCTTTCCTATCATCCTGAACCAGTCCTCGGACAAAAGTCACCTTTCTCTTCCATGAGCTGGCCGAGCCATAGCCTCATCACCTAATGTCTCCGTTTCGGCGATCCAATCATCTATCGAGACAGGCTCATCAAGAATATCTGTTTCCTGCAATTGATATCCTAAAAATATGCCACAGCTATTATATATAGTTAAGCATCGCTTAAAAAACCCGAGATTCTATAAGCACTAAGAGAAGACTATACACTAATGCAATGTTACCCGTTCAATTGCCTGACGGGGCACGATCTGCACGTGACGCTAAAATGTTCGATAACTAGTGGGGCAGCCCGAGATTCTTTCATATGATCTCACCTTCGGGCATCAACACTAGAGAGCAACTAACACCCACCCCCTCACATATTATCCTTTAGCTTTCCTTCGCCAATCAATCGCATCGCAGTCTAGAAAGTCGCCCAACGTTTCAAGCCTACGCTCCGCTCCGCCCCGCCTTTGCTCGCGCTCTTGCCTCCGTCAGCGGAGCCGCTCACATATTGTCGATCATCCAAGGTGGATATCGGCCAAGTATTCCCATCCACAGCTACGGCTCCCCAATACGCCATCGCGCGACTTATAGTCTTCCTCTTCATTCCCCCAATCCCACTGCGCCCTTCGCTCTCCCAACGTACGAAATCATCCTCCAATTCGGCGTATTCATCCTAATACTACCCCAGGCGATCAAAACCTTTTTACGAGAACATCTCCATATCAAGACAGACGGCCGCAAAAACCCCATTTCCTAGCCCTAGTCTCGTCACCCGGATACTGAACAGTATGTCTACTGAGAATAGGAAGAAAGCGCTTGAAGGGCTGTGGGTGCGCGTCGGAGCTGATCGATTCAACATCACAGAGGACATGACTATGACATTCCAGGGAGAATCATGCTATGCTGTAGACAGCGAGGGAAATCAAGTTATCAAACTAGATCAGAATGATGGAAAAGTTACGAAACCGGTCTGCCCTAGGTACCAATGTAATGTGATGAGGGCATTTGTTCAGTTTGTAAAGAGATAATAGCAGGCAGCGATCAAATGCCTTATTTACAGAATGTCCTTTACCTATGCGTGAAATCTAAAATAATTCTTCACCAAATCCAAACGTATTACAGATCTTCCATCCCCAATCATAGCCGACTTTTATCAAAACAAAGACGTCATCCTCAACTTTCGGCATATACAAAGACAAGCAATTCGTAGCTGCCAGTCCTCTACAGTCCTTCGCCCATTCAGTGCTCGTCGTTACCCTAGTACAAAATAGCTCAGGAAGTTTATAAATCATCTCGCGTGTCGTAAATACAAAAGGGCAGTAGTTGGGTAGTGCTAGAGCTTCTGCATAGTCAATTTCTAAATGTCGTGTGTAAAGATGTGCTATACCTGGAATCTGCTGGGGTGTCATCCTAGCATGTTCTAAAAGTGGTCCATCTGCATTATCCTAACTATGTACAGAATCGTCCTCGGCCTAACTGCGATTTCTCGCCTGCGTCTCGCTACCTAGATCACAAGCTTGACTTCCGTCTGTTTCAACGTGACAAGCATTCTGTAACACCCTAGAGTCGGCGCCCAAGCCGGCCTTCTCTGCGGCTCCTGCTTCGTACACAGGTCGAATGTCCGGTTGAGATGGGTGAGACTCGAGAGTTGTTCCGCTTCGGACCACACGATGTGAGACTCCGGAGTCAAGTTCGTTATTAGGCCTACGTTTGCGCTTGGAAGGCGTTATATCGTCTTTGTTGACGCAGGTGAGCTGCTTTAACAAACGCAGATAGTCGAGGCATGAGGAGATCCAAGCTTCCCGTTCCTCTGTCCCTAGAATGCTCCCTGCCGCAAAGTATATTGCACCCCCTGCAAGAGATTATTATTATTGATTTGACAGAAGGAGGAACTAGCATACTAAATGTAAGTACTGCGCATTGTGCATTAGTAAAGTTCGCATCGTTCAAGGAGATTCTAGGCACAGTCGTAAGCTCGCTCTGCATCTCATTAGAAGGAGTTATGTTCGTAGTGTTGGTTATCTTAGATGCTCTATAGTGTCCTACTAGATGTTCTAAACCAACTACTATTAGAAGGGTATTTGTTCGTGGCCGAAATAAGGGTCACGTCTCTCGCTTACCATTCTCGGGGATGCTCTTTAGAAAGGACGAGGCATTGGCCGTTAGAGGATACGCTTTGGAGACTCGTTCGGCAGCTTCAGAAAGCAATTGAGGATGCGAAACGTTG
Organism: Westerdykella aurantiaca; assembly: GCA_030412805.1. Lineage (NCBI taxonomy): Eukaryota > Fungi > Ascomycota > Dothideomycetes > Pleosporales > Sporormiaceae > Westerdykella > Westerdykella aurantiaca. The sequence goes on from JASJFJ010000003.1 coordinate 6,772,361, forward strand.
CCTAACAAACTTTTAAGGTCTGATATTATGCCCTTCGGTTCCAACGTTGCGAAGTTGTCAATAGTCGTCACAGAAGTGCACAACAGGCCCACCTCCAAGCCCAGTTCTGGTACTGCGAGGATATCTCTTAGAATCTTTTGCGCTCGACCTTTAATACTTCGGCGCCTACTAGATAGCTTCTTCAAAGAAGTATCATCTTCTCAGAGAAGCTTATCCCATCGCTTGAAATTTTCCACCAAAAGCGACGGTACAATACACTTGTCTTGGCAGTACGCATCTCTTTCTTCCTTAACTTTTGTATAGAACCAGGCATTCTTGGGCGATATGTAGCAATTGTTTTGCAACATTTGGAGACAAGAAAAAGAGCAGTAAAGCCAAACAAAGCAAAGCGAAGCGAAGCGAAGAGAAGAGAGAAGAAAAGAGAAGAGCAGCAAAGCCAAGCAAAGCAAAGCCAAGCAAAATAAAGCCAAGCAAAGCAAAGCTAAGCAAAGCGAAGCTAAGCAAAGCGAAGCCAAACAAGTAGGTGTGCTGCTAGTCTTGTTGTTTACCTGTCCAGCTATTTTACATCGTGCGTAGGGTGTACCCGTGCAAGAGCTAGATCAGGAATCGAAATGGACTTTGCTCTTCCAGGCAAGAAAGTTATCTTTTAGATTCACGAGGCTTTTGTTCTTGCTAGGGATGGAACTGTCTAGGTAACTGTAGAGGCAATCTATACTTCAAACAAGATCCTCTCCTACGGTCACCTAGTACACTTTGGGCTCGAGTGAGTAAAAGAACAGAAGTTTATTAGGATGCAACCAATGCATGCAAGGCCAGACGAGGTGCAAGAGGCGCCATGCAGCATCAATCCAATAAAATCTAAAGCCACATGCAACTCTACGTACCAGGAACCACCTCCGCCTCCTCTTCAGCACATCCTGTGCTATCCTTACCTTCCCCCGAGCACTGCCCCCAAGCACTGCCCCCAAGCACTTCCCCTGAGCACTTCCCCCGAGCACTTGCCTCGGGCACTTCTACCATTCTACCACAACATCACATCTACAGACCTAAATCTTTTGAAATAGCTGGGAACTACGATCTGATCTTGTCTACGGTTGAAGACTCTCCTCGTAACGTGGACCATTGTGTAGGGGGCTCTGAAGAGGTGCACGTCGAGGTGGAAGAAGGCAGTGAAAGGCCCAGAGAGGCTCCAATTCAGCCTGCAGGTAGGAGATGCTTTATTGTTTGTTAATTTCTCTAACAAACGTTCAGATATACGTCAAGCTTGCGCTAATTGCCACGGACAACTCGTTCAACCTAGACCGCTCTTTGCTGTTAAATGCGAATGTAGCCTTCTTCAGCTGTATTGCAGTTTTTGCCGACCTAGCGGGGGCACTACAGTGCGTTGTCCAGCCCATGCATATCAGCTCAAGACGAATATTAGGAGAGTCGAGCGATGTTTCTGCGGGCAGTGCAGCTGTTGTGATTCAAGATCTGCTAGGCTGCTACCATGTAGTAAGTAACTGAAAGCATATTTGCTTTACCATCTCACTCACGCTACGCTTAGGTCACGTCTTCTGCCTAGACCTCCTTTTTGAACGTTCGACACCCACTTTAGATAGAATCTATACAACATGCCGATTATGCTGCAAGAAATTCCTATACAGCGGAACAGATTAGAAGAAAGCTCTTGCCAACTAGTAGCTATTCCCAAGTGTTTTACACGTAAGGAGCATCTTTAAGTACCCTTACTTCTAACTAACACTTTCTAGGATACTACAATACCAGTAGCACCCTGGAAAATGTACTGTATAGACCGACAGACAAAGTAGTAGGCCTTCTCCAAGCTGTAGAATAAGTTACAGGTCAGGCTTGACGCAGTTCCCCTAAGCGCTGAAGCATTGGGCGCTTTAGGTAAACTAATCGGATTGATATATAGAGAGACTCGGGAGAGCAACCTTCGCGGACCTTATATTCGGGACGGCATTTGTGGCCAAATTGCTGGGGTATGGAACAGCCTTTGGGAAGAGGCAGTGATAGAGTTTCCCTTGGAAACGGAGAAGGTAAATAATATCATTTCATCACTTGTTAAACTGGATCAACTTTGCACAGAGGAACGGAAATTGCATGTAGACGCATAGCAAATGGTGACAGGCATGGTTCGTGTCAGAGCTTCTGTTATTCACGCATTCGATAGAACTGGGCCTGTAGAATCTAAGCTGCGGAATAATCGCATATACTAGACGCCCTATTCTAATTGTTAGAGCGATACAATGTCTAACCTAGAGGAATTTCAACGTCTCTCTGTCTGTAACGGTTTTAACGTCCTTAGCCCCCTTCAAACCTTATTTATCGCCCCGACATGTAACAGAGCCGCATAATTGGCGGATTAGTAAATGGTTCGCATCCCCGCGATACTTCTTTCTGTACATTGACGACTTAAAGGAATCCACGCCAAGAAGTGTACTCGTTGCGGTATCTTGCAGCATCTTAGCTTAGTAGTTCCACATTTACCTCCCCTCTCAACCTATGGTCCGTCCAATGCTGTCGCGTTTTGTGTCTACTGCATTGAAGTCGGCAAGTCTGGAACATTTACAAGTAAAGCTCGCTGGATGTAATCGACAGTATACACGATGTTGAGGGCGTTGGATAGCGCTGTCGAGAGTCCGTTCTGCAACAGCGACGCGTCTTTGGATGCGGATTCGAGAACTGTAACGAACATTATCGCTCCAATAATGAATACTACAGCCATATCTACAGTTATATAAGGAGAGGGGAGAGCAGATAGACCTTTGGTAGGACTATTAAAAATCTTCTCAGGGTTCCAGGGCTTTTTGAATATTGGCAGACCGCCTGTGTTACTCTTACTAAGAAGTATGGAGTTAGCTCTAGCAAGTTGCAATAGTACTCCAGCGAAGAGGCCAGTTGGAATGCTTCGATTTTGGAAATCGGCTTGGTGATTTTTTTCAGCGCCTTTTCGTCGCTGGGATTCTGCAAGCACAGTAAGTAAATTCTAGCGCTGTCTATAGTTCTGTAGCTGAAGGATAGCAGCAATAATAGCAAAGCACCTCCTCAATGTCACCGTTGTTTTGTGACTTTTCATTCATATGTACAGCGTACTCAACATACTTGCAAATACCGATACCGATGCAATCAGTGTCCAGCCATATTTCCTAGCCAAAAGAAGCGTGATCGCCACCATCGCGCAGTCCATCGGCCTGATCCACCCATATCGTGCAAGAATGTACACAGCAAGGAGTGTTTTCCACAAGGCAAATGTAGATTTTGCGGCTTTACTATAACTAGGAGGGCAGCTCGGCTAGAGCATCTCAAAATCGTTCATGCCTTTGCGGGGGACTGCTAGGAAAACTTTTTTCACAATCAGAATTTGAGTTATTATCTTAGGAGACAGCACAGTGCAACTGTATATAGGTGGGGGAAGTTTCTAGATACATTCTGTTCTAAGCCCCAGTGAGCAAGCTCTTGCTATCGACCGCGACGAGCCTTCTCCACGGTTGTGAAGACGGGCTGCAGTAGGCGCTAACCCTGCGGCCTTATCTCCGAACTTCATGTACCTAGCTCTTCAATTTTCCACGCTCGTTTTTCTTTTCACGTGATAGTCCGCCATTTCTATTGACTACCTCGAGCGTTCGCTCCGCCATGGCTGTGATGAGTCGCGATCAAAGGTAATCAAGGCAAACCCCATTGGCAAAGGTCTATACATTTCGCGACTCTTTCGAATTCAAATTCAATTTGCTCCTTTCTTCCCATGTCCTAGACGTGTGAAGGAAACCCCTATGTAGCTCCAAATATAGCTTACCGATCTAGTGATGGTTGTTGAGATTAGTCTAATTCCTGACGCCTCCTATGCTTCTCTTCTTGCCTTCTGTTTTGTCTGCTAGTGGAGCAATTGAATAGGCATAAAGCACAATTACAATGGTCAAAGGAAAGCGGCTACTCCAATACGTACTTCTTTACGTCTTCAACATAAATTTCCAAGTAGTAAACCCCACATAATGGCCTCCTGTCTAACACCCAAAATCTTGGGACCAATCGCGCAATGTACTTGTCACAAAGCCGTATGATTCGATCTCCTTCGTCCCCGCCAGAAGCCTGGGCTTCCTGCAGCATCTTTGCAAGGTGCCTAATTGCAGGAATAGAGGGTCTCACTTCAAACATGTTCTTTTTCCTCCAGAAGCGCTCGAACTCATAATCGGCGGTGGACAAGGGGAGGAGGATTTGAAGGAGAATGGTAAATGCAGAAACACTGTTGAACTTAGGACACTTGTAATCGCGCTTGTCGGCAGGACTGAACGTGGACACTAATTCCAAGCAAGCCTCATACTATCTTCGCGTTAGGTTTGAGATCCAAGGGTTAGTAATGTGGCTTACGACGTAAGTATCGTCCCTATCGATATCCCGATCATATGGATTGACACCAGAGGAATGACTGATGGGAGAATTATCGGGAGTTACAAGGTCAATAAGCTGTGGAACTTCGGAATAAGATGGTGCGGCCATGGTCGGATGAGGAGATGAGAAATAAGACGGAATGAGAGCAGAGCCTTACACGTCCATTTGTACGAAAAGTCTTTTTGATAAAGCCCCTCGCGGCATCATTGCCGCGCCTCTGTGGGCCCCTTTTTGCACAAGCCCGTCCACAGCTGCTGTGCAGGTGAGTAACTAGGTTGGGAATGTATTGTAGCGTCCCAGGCCTTAGTTACGGACCCCTAGAAGTTCTAGGGTCCTTACAAGGCATGAATTTCCAGTTCCACTTTTGTTTTGTTGGGCAGGAAGGACAGAGTAGGCAGTATCTGCAGGTAGGCCGCTCTGCATACATGTTGACGCCCCTCCTAGGATTATCACCACAAATGGCTACAGGTTCGTGGAACCCATATATAACGCGGAACGGTTTAGCGCTTTATTAAGCACTCTTCCCGTTTACAAGCATGACAGCTTGAAGGATGTTGGATAGCTAATTAGATCTTTCCCCGTTCTTGCCGACTCCTTTTTACACCAGGACCCAACGCGGGATATTATTTGATGAGGCGTCAGTTGTGTATCACTCGAAACTTTATCGCGGGAGTTTGCCTAAAAACCTAACAGAGAACACGACCGCACACGTTGCCACAGCCTCCTTGATCGCTCAACGGAAGCTTTACCCGTCAAAGATGTGTTCTCGCGCCTCCGACGGCATGGCGTAGCACTTCAATACCGGTTTCCCCCGTTCCCATGTCATTCAGTCCAGGTATCACCTTGCCCTGTTTTGAGTGTGGCGACCTGTGGGAGTTTTCCACATTCGGCTGGTTTCAACAAAGGCGAGTGTGCCTCGATATTGGAGTGAGGCAGTCAGGACAGTGGGCTGAGTTCAGCCAGCGGTGCAAATGCCGTCAACCCCTGCCCTGAAATTTCAAGCAAAAACAAGTCGAGAAAAAGGCAACCCGAGGGTGGCCTCTTTGCTGCCTACCTCTGTACCCTAGGGCAAACAGAGGGGGTATTTCAGGCGATTACCTATTTGATAGCTGCATCTCTCGGCTGTTCCACAGTACTTCATGTCTAAGCAACGAGCCGAGCCCCTTTGTAACATCGCCTTTGTCCACCGCTTCACTGCTGTTGCCAAGCCTCTCGAATAACCCTTGGGAAGCCTCTTGTACCCCCCCCCCCCCCAATTTTCCTCCTCGTCCTAATTTCATCGGAACAACACACCTCAACCCTTAGGAAGGAAGAAGGAAGGGCACGCAAGTCACATCATATAAAACATCAACCCTCGGCGCAGCTGTAGTCGCATGTTGCCGTCTGGCAGATAAATTCTAACTCCCGCCCAGGAAGTTACCGCCAAAAAGTCACCCAAAGCCACTGCCCAAAGTGTAGGCCCAATGCAATAAAGCAGCCTGCTGTATCTCGAGCTCCCGTTTGGGGAGGGGAAGTTCGACGTAGCCCCGAGGAGACGCCGCCGAAGATGAACAGCCGACATGTCGGCATTCACTCCCCATACGCCCGGGCCCTCCAAACACAGCCAAAAACGGCTAAGCTATCCAACACGCTACCCTGTTCCTATTGTGCATCTCAAGAAAGGGTATTCCTACATCTAGATGATCTCATCAACCACGTCACCCTAGAACATGCGTCCATTCTCCAAAACATTGACCGTGAGTGCGTGAGAATGGAGGCGCTGAGGATGTAAGTCGAAGCTGTCCAGTCACATGTGACCATGCCGTTAGTTCTAACTCCCACCTAGAAAGGCTGCAGCAGACAGGTCTTCCAAAGCCACTGCAGGAGGTAGCTCCACCCTCAACATTAGGACTTTATCACTGCTTGATTCTGCTAAGGGTCCGTCGCCATCTCCATCTTTAGCAGGTAAGAGGGCTGCTGAGACCGAATTCCAAGCTCGGAGAGGGAAAGCCCAGGGTTCTACCGTCTTATACAATCTTAACCATCCTAACAATATCCCTTCTATAGTGCCTGTAACAGGGACTAAAAACCAAACGTTAGTAGAGCCTCAGCGATTTGAGTAGTCCACAAATCTCAATCACCGCAACAAAGGCACTCAACTATCTCACCCATTGCTTTGCCAATTCCATAGCCAGCATCCCTCGAGCCATGCTCCTTCAACTCACTCCTCTATTGGCACGGCAGATAGCCCCAGTCCCAATCAAGACTTAGGACTCTCTAATGTAACAAATCACGGCCCTCGCTATCCCGATCTCTTGCTTCAACCGGTTTCACAACCTATCTCTCAGGAGCAACTGGCTGCCGAGGTGAAGAGCATATATGCAGGCCTGACCATGATCGAAACAAAATGCAAAAAAGTTAACTGTACTCAGGCTGCTAACAAGGACAGCAAAATTCCTCTAGAACATTAGCAGGCTCTTATTGCTCTGCATAGAACCCTCCTACACGAACACTATAACTTCTTCTTGGCGAGCCAACATCCCTCTGCTTCGCCCGCCTTGCGTCGCCTGGCTGAGAAGTATAACATGCCCGCACGAATGTGGAGGCATGGAATCTATTCTTTTCTAGAGTTTCTGCGCTATCAGCTACTAGAGACTGTGGACTACATGCTAGAGTTTATCTATTTGGCCTATTAGATGACAGCCCTACTCTACGAAACCGTGCCAGTGTTCGAAGATGCTTGGATCGAATGCCTGGGTAATATTGGCCGCTACCGCATGGCGGTAGAACAGGACGCTCGCGATCGAGAAATTTGGCAAGGTGTCGCGAGGTCTTGGTATAACAAAACTGTTGATCGAATGCCTCATGTTGGCAGGCTATACCACCACCTCGCGATTCTAGCGAGACCCGTGGTGCTTCCCCAGCTATACTACTATGCAAGGTCCTTGACTTGCGTACAACCATTCGGAAGCGCCAGAGATTCGATACTCACATTGTTGGACCCAGTGTTGGCACTTGCAACCTCCTCTGGCCTCCAAGTCTCCGACACGAACTTTATTCAAGCACATGCTATTCTCTTTAAAAAGTTGGAACACGAGGATTTTGAAGACGTACGCATCACATTCCTAGGCCAACTGGACAGTAATATTGGAACTGTTACTACCAAATGGAAAGAGAAGGGCGTACATATTGCTGTGAGCAATATTGCTAGATTGTTTGACTACGGTACCCCAGGTTCAATTCTACGGCAGAGCTTCCTAAAACATTTGAGGAAAGTGCTTCAGAGCCGGTCTCAGAGCAGGCCGTCCACTCCTAACGAAGAAAGCAGTCAAGGTTCTTCAGAACAGGCCTTGATGCAACCTTCCCTTCTTGAGTCAGAGATTCACCCCAAGTTGGATACTCTTTCGAGCGATTTCACCTTCTCAAGAGCATACCTGTTGCTCATGTCGACGTTCTCCACTGTCCTTAGAAGGGTAGACGATAAGAATGTCTTGCCCCATGTCTACGTCATGCTGGCCTTTCTTTCAAGCATTGCTGCCATCCTCTAGGTTGCACACCTTGCGGATCACGCCCCTTGGGCTGAGCTTGCTTCTTTCCTGAACACTTTGGCTACATCCGAGCGGGCTGAACAATTTGTCCCTGAACCACTGTTTCCTCCCCTTAGGAGTGACAACCTCCCTCTTCCGGACGATTATTGGATTCGAGGCCAGCTCTGGTGCCAATGGTATTTCCCCGACAACTGGTTTTCGCGCGAGCACAACGAAGAGGACCGTTATCTGGAGCCCCCTTCAACCGTTAGGGCTAGAACAGAGCGTGTGCTCCGGCTTGGGTACCAAATTGCCACTGTAAGTACATTGTTTTTCATGTAGACTTTATCTCTAACTCTAACCAAGCTGGATCGCTGGATTTCGTATGATTTGCAGTCACACACGTTTACTGTCAAAACTACCTCACTTGACAAAGTCGGAGCTGTTACGCTGCTACATGCCCCCGCTGAGGACAGCGAGGGGTAAGGGGCTTCTCTTTGCATGTACCTAGCACAAATCCTTGCTTTTCATAGTCCATCGCTGTGTAAGGGATAAGATTGAAGCAGAATGCAGTCACCACGTGTCCTCCAAGAACCACGACTAGCCAAAACGTTCATCGTGCTACTGTCGTTTTTAGGAACACTGCTACGCCCAAGAGCGATCAATTCTTGAGCGTCTTTCTTGATTGTCTCGCCTTTCAAGACAGCATCTTCCAACCCTTTCAAGACAGCATCCTCCAACTGTAAGTGCCTACTTCCGCATCTCGCAGATGCACCTCTTGTGGAGCTCTTCACCGACATCTAGGAATAGGGAGACCGCGCGCTGTCGACTATGTACTCGTTCGTCGATTACTCGTGCAAGCGGCCTAAGAGACCACGTCGCAGCTACAAACATATTGAACGCATGTACACATGCGGCTGGAACGGTTGCGAAAAAGCCTATGGCACCTTGAGCCATCTTAATACACATGTTAGGATACAGTCACATGGCCCGAAACGCTACCCTGAAGGTATTTCTCAGTTAAAAGATGCAGCTAGCACCAGCAGCCTTACACATCTAACTTGAATCTCCACAGAATTCAACGACATCCGAGAGGAATACAAGGCCAAGAGGAAGGCCAATATTGGCACCTAAGGAACTGGAGATGATTAGGTCTAGTATGACCAAGCCTCGTACGTGCGACGAACTGGGGAGATGGAGTTGCAGACAGGCCAACTCGGTCATTGAATAGGACAACTTGAGAGCCTCTCCCCGTGAACTGATGAATTGGCTGGGCGAGGCCTAGATTTGTGTGTAGTGGATTAATAGATGACTCGTTGCTTATTTGGTTCTATAGACATTTATTTGCAATGGTCGTCCAAAACTACCAGTGAACGAAGAATGTCCTCCATCTGCTAGTACCTCTTCCAAGAGCCGGATTGTCCTATCCCCAAGTGTACGCCATGCATGCTGACCGCATCTGGTGAGCGCAATGCTACAGAACCAGGACTACGACAATGGCATGGCGTCGAAGCCAAGCAAAGCGAAGCCAAGCAAAGCGAAGCCAAGCAAAGCGAAGCAAAGCAAAGCGAAGCGAAGCAAAGCAAAGCGACGCCATGGCAAAGCGAAGCGAAGTGAAGATACAAGGAAAAAGAGGAGCACTCTACGGCCTATTCACGATCCTGCCAAAATGAAACGCCACGAACCGAGCCAACCTGATTAAGAATTCTCTGGACAGTATACTGACCTCGAAATCGAGTTCGTCATTTATAAAAATGCGAGCAACGGGTGATTTCGCCCTGCGGTTTCGCATCTATCTCGCAAAGCAGCATCTACTTGGAACGCTTCCTGCCGACTACATTCACGCATCCAGAGCGATCAAGTCTAGCTCATCCCCTCCTGTTCGAATCACTCCTCCATTGATGCATCCATCCTGCAGAGCATCACCTGCCCAAGACACTTCATTGTGACCGGCTTTCCACGTCCGATGGAAAGTGGGCCTGTAATACTGTGTTAAGTAAGGCGTCCCTACTTATCAAATCAGCTTTAATCTTTCAAGCTAAATACCCTAAAATAATCTGTAAATGTAGCTTAAGGGCGGTTTTCAAGCCCTATACGACCCCTGGTTCTTCTATTGGACGTGAAAACAGGCGGTACACTGGACAGAATCGCCGCTAGATAAGTCGTGTACAACCTGTTCAACACCTCTCTTCCCCTATTAGGCTGGCGTCGCGCGAAGGTCGCAAGGATGGAGGCATTCCGCTCCGTGTATTGAAAAGCGTTAACCTACGGCTCATCACTGCTGCCGCCAGTCTCCCGGCAGTACGAGGGTGCCTGATTTAGAACTTAGAACTGCCTAACTTAGACTTAGGACTTAGGACTGCCTAGTAAGAAGCTTTCATCGCACGTAACGCGGTGAAAGTAATACATAGACCTACCGCCTTCAGCAAAGGGGATAGAGGATTTGGATAAAGCGACATGCAGTAGCAAAAAGCAATAATCAAGCATACCTAGGAAGGCTAAATGTTAGCCTTGGTCAAGCAGCCACAAAGGGAGTAGACCTGGGACGGATACAGAGAAGCCGACGGATGTAGAGGAGGCTAGTAGACCCTGTGGTGCCGACGTTTGAGGTGGAAAAAGCAAGTACAAAAGCTCAGGCACCCAGAGGCTGAGAAGCAGGTATAAAGGCAACCTCATGTACTAGCTCTTATAAATGAATGCAGCCTTCATAGACTGTCTTCTACAGTCTTACACTAAACAACCGAGGGGTTATGGTTGAAAGCCAATATAAGCGGACAGGCAAGACAGAGGATCTTGAAGAGGCGATTCGAGTGGCACGCCAGGCGGTCGGTAAATGGCATCAGCATAGGAAGTAGTCAAGTAAGGAAATTCCTGTTGTCACATTTGTAATCCTGTCTAAACCTATCCCTCTATCTAAAGTATAGTACAGGGGTTGGGTTTTGTCCTGTTTTTGTTCTCTACCTCTGCTTTATCCATCCCCGCTTCTTGCTGCATAATCTGTCAACACATGTTAGTAAAGACATTTTTAATGTTACTACTATTAAGGGCGCTAGTCTTATAATACAAAACTTTGCCCTACTCCTTCGCAATCTGCAGTGCCAGCGTTTAGATGGACATTAGGGTACTAAGGTCGCATTTGTTGCCGACGAGAACTATAGGGACCTTTTTGTTATGGTTGCAGACTTTCCCTAAGATCTCGCTAACTTTAGAAAGGGAGGAAGGAGTGTTAAGGTTAAAAAGAAGAATAAGGCCTTCGGCATATTTGATAGAGCATTTGTCGGCTGTATTTTTAGTACTGTTGTATATCTCTAGAACAAACGGGCGGTTCTGCAAGAGTTAGATGTGAATAACTATAGGAGCATAGAGGAGATGCACTTACGTCCACAACGAGATCTTGCTAATACAAAAGCAAGCCTTTGCAGGTTGCAAACGCACAAATAAAAGCAGTCTTTCCAACTTGACCTAGAGAATAGTGTAAGTAGTATCTAGGATTTGTAGTGTACACAGCGTACCTGCGCCTAAAACCAAAATGCGATATGACATGACTCCAAGGCGCGGGATTCTGTTAAGTTTTCAGATGATGTTTCTCTGTTAGGGTACGGACTAGAACTAAATACTAGGAGACTGTTAGAAGCATGTCATCCGAGTTTAGTCAAGGGAACGGACACAGAAGTCCAAACGTGTACCGCAGCGGAAGAATTGCCAGGAGCAGTCACACATGAATCACTCAGCTCCAGCCTAGACTGCAGGCGCATCAGCCGGCATAATTATAAGGCAAACCAAATGCAGTTTATGACGAAAACGGAAGCTAATACGTAAACCAATACGTTGCACTGCTGCTACCACCAAACAGTGGGGACGGAGTGAAGTGACACAGCCAGGAAACTCACCGCCTAGTGTCCCGTCCCATGGGTTGAGGCTTCTAACACAAGCACAGTGAACCCAATTCCTATCGAGCATGGCCATGTTACACCCACCCAGCACCCCCCAAACACCCACACTGGCGTCCCAACGCCGTTCGCCGAAACTCGCAAGCAAGGAGCTGGAGATGACAAGATAATCCACAACGACGAAGAACCAAGCCTAGCGTCTTGTACTCGCGGCGAACTATCCAACTCTAGAAGCAGGCGTAAGAACAAAGCCAAACGAACACTAGAGGACATAGCGCTTTGGGGGGATTCTGCATATAAGAGAGCAGTCCAGGACAGCTTTCTGCCGCGTGGCGTACGCTAGTTGGAAGGGCTTCCAAGAGGTCATGTGCAAAGTGGCAGAAAGACATAACGATCTCTCGCTCAACCAGTTCTGTAAAAGACTTAGTGACGCAGTAGAAGACGCATATAACAACCTCACTATCAAGACTGCTCAAGTACTGTTAGAATGCTAGAAGAAGGTTGAAGTTTGTATCTAGCTCCTTGCGCAATACGTTGCTAAGTTTAAGAACAATGTAGCTCAGTTTAACGATTGCGTGCGTGAGTTGCTCTACCAAGCAGAAATCTGCAATGCTGTTCACACACCTAGTTGCAATAAACAAGGAAAAAGGAGGAAGAAGAGGCGAACAAAATAGAATAGAGTTGGCGGCGTTTACAGAAAATCGAAATATTATTAGAGTTCCCGACTACATATACTCTAGATACACGTAAAGAGTTTGAGCCTAAGCGTAAAGCTATTTGCATTTAATCTAGCCCAAAGCATCAAAGCCTTCCGTCGAAGAAGGCTTCAGCCATTGGGGAGATGGTGTAGATACATGCTTGCAGGGAATGTATCTAATCTCGCAGCCGCTGAATAGACTCTGCAGTAATTGAACCTAGGCCTCTGTATGGCGATGTCGACAGTTGTTATCAGCCAAATTCTGCACAATAACTATTGGAGGACAGTATAAAGGACGGAAAACCGGGACATCTTGCTAGATGCAGAGTGCGTCTCGATCTCTTTGATACGTTGCCCCCATAACTTCCTACAGCGCTCTTTCGCCTTCTGCAAGGCACTCGTCTTCATTATGTCTACCAAGACGTTTCCTAATAGCGAGCACCAAGTTCTTTGTGTTGATTATGTACGGCGACGAGAGCGCAGTCGTAGACTAGGTGTACCCGCCTAGGATTTCGAATCGCTAGAACATGTCAGGCACGCCCGACAGAAACGCCTAGGCGGACATTGCTCTTGGCCCTGCCGTATTCACGACCACAGATAACGCTGAGAATGATAGGCAATGTGCGTATTGTAAGCCTATCGAGTCAGGACAAGCAGTCCCAAATCTAAGGGGAGTTTCCTCCTTTTTTAAACAGGTTGCAACACTTCTAGCTATAGTATTTATTGCCATAAGAACACATTCGTCTTCGTCGAAAGCCTATCCGTGGAAAAGATCCTCTCTAGTGCGGGTATACTCCCTTAGTAAGGGAGACTGTAGATACATTGCCTTGAACATGTTCCCTCTCTGCGTTTGATATAAGTGTATAGCAAGGAACGCTCTAGCATCAGTCCTAGAGCACAATACATGGTTAAAGTCTAGTGTAACTCCTGGGCATTGTTCCTAGACTAACAATAGAAAGCGATTACTTAGGAATAAGGTCTAATATTCGTTAACGTATGCGAGGATGTCTTTTACAGAGCACTTAGGCATATAGAGATATAGTACCAGAATTGTAATTGCGTTTGCATCGCTAGCCAAATCTCGAAAGTTAATAGAAGGCGTATTAGGAGTTAGAGGTTGGCTATTTGTCTGCCCTTATTAGCTTAACTCTTGAAATTCTAGAATGCGTATGTAACATACAAAACCTCCTCTAGGAAAATAGACATGCACAGGACAAGCGCCGCGGAATTAGTTTATGTGCACAGCTTTAGGGATGTAGACCTAGACTTAGATGTGCTACTGTCCTCTAACATCTCCTGTTATCTAGAAAGACTTGATGTTGTTGAAAGGTGAGATCTCTATTGAGCTGTCAATGCTCTTTGCTGTTCGCCCGACTGCTGCTTGCTTTTAGGCGTATTCGTTCAACAAATAACCGCAGCAATAACACGGCTTGGCTAGATGCGCTATTATGAAATAGCGACGGTTATAAAGGCAATCACCTTTAAAGCACATTTCACAACGCTCTAAGGAAAGAGAGGGCTTCGGCGTAGACACATCCAATGAGTGCACGCGCGAGTTCCTAGCAGGAGAGGGGCGGGTTCTAGCATGAGAGCCTGTAATTAAAGTTTGCTAGCTGCAGGTAAACGCAATTACAGTTAAAACAGCAGCAAGCAACACTGCAACTGCAAGAATAGACAAGGAACTTATATTGCAGAATAGAAAATGTGCGAACATAGTAAACATAAAACTAGCGCTTAAGCTCTCTTTGTAATGGGCTGGTGCCCAGAGGGCTTAACCTAGATGAGATCTAGGCTCATTCCGCCTCGAAGGAGGATAGAAACCGGTAGATAGTTGTTCCGCTCCGAAGGGGATGGCATAGAGACCCATCATCCAAACCCTTTAGAGCCTTATCAAATCCAAACTGTTACCAGGCATCTGCAAGCTTTGCGCGGCCATTACATTTGGATTCGATCACCCCTATCATACGCCAGTGCAGGGACCCTAGTGGTAGAACGCCTGCCCGAGCAAGAGGAGAGTCCACCAGCCAGTGTGGTATCCTATCGTCACGGAACAGAGCTAGAGCAGGGACCCTAGTGGTAGAACGCCTGCCCAAGCCTACATTGGAAGCCCTACCCGTCCCTATCGTACAAGGAGTAGGCCACATTGAGAATCGAGCTATCGAGCGATTGACAGATCGAACGATTGAGATACCGAGCGGAAGCCCTGTACGCGCCGAGCTGCAGGCATACATAAGGAATACAGGGATGGAAGGCCATTCAATTGATGACATGACAGCCTACGCCATCGGGAAACTAGAAGGAGGATGGTCACATGACCAAGTCGCCGCTAGCATACGAGAGATACTAGCCAAAGAGCAATGGCCAGTTCAGGCCATTGAAGCAACAGTGAGTTAGATTGAAACTCGGATACAGGCGAAGGATCGACCAGCGGGACAATCGGATCCTTCCATGATGATGATGGAAATGATGAAGCAGTTAATGAGCAGAATGGACGCGTTAGAAAATCGGAAAGCTGTTGCTACGACACCACCTAGCCAGGGGCCAACGTCCCCCCAAATTCCACCAACTGCGTACATGGAACGACGCGCCAAATTCCCTGATCCTGAGAAGTTTGATGGTGACCGAGCCTAGTATCCAACCTTTCGATATTAAGCAAGAGCTAAGCTTGAAGCCGACTACAGGAGTATCCCTAAAAAGGCTCAGGTTGATTACGTCTTCCAGAGGTGTACAGGAGATGCAGCAAGAGTCTTGCTACTATAGATACTCAATCAGGCCGCCCTAACCCTTCAAGGCCTATAGGCTTTTATAGATCTCCAATTTGACGATCCACACCTCAAAAGCAAGGCCATAGATCAACTCCACGGGATCCGCCAGGGCAGACGACCCGTACGAGAATATTTGATAGAATTCAACTAACTAGTCCAATTGACTAGAGAGACTTTTAGCGACACAAACAAGAAGAATCTCTTTGTACAAGGGCTGAGTATCAAACTCTAAAAGAGCACTATTGCAATCCTAGGGGATCTTTTATATAAGGGCTTTGTCTATAAAGTAATTTAGATTGCTAACATCCTGTACTAAGTAAACCTATTAGCAAGACACTAAAATTATACTTACAACCAGCTAACAGCTAGCCTTAACACGTACAAAAGACGTTAATCGCCTAATTGCAACAGGCTAGCGCCTCTAGAACAGATAGACTAGCAACCTACAAGGAGTAACTAGAGTAGCATAGAACAGAAACAAGCTAAATAGGTGCTAGAGGAGGAGATCTAGCAGTAGCAAGCTAATTAGCTGTGTATGCGCTGCAGAGCAGGAGGCTACTACATCTAGAAGTGCCCTTACCTACTAGCTAACTACCTATTGCCTATAAGGTTAGCAAGAGCTACAGCTGCTTAGGCATCTCTACTACTATTGCTTAAGGACAAGCCTACTAGCAAATTAGATTTGGAAAAAGAGTAGCTCTTGTTAAAAGTTACTAATAGAAGCTACCTGCAACCTACAGGCAAGCTCTTAAAGAGTAGAAGAAGTTTAAAGGCTAGCACATAGATAGAGAGGCTATTAGCGTACACGCGTTAGTTAATTAAACTACCTACGCCTTCTACATAATTGATTCTAGCACGCTTGCAAATGCTCTAGTTTTACCCTTACTAGCAAAGGCTGCAGGCTTGCTGTGCATTAATATTACTCTCTAACAACTGCTAGGCATAGCTAGCAAAGGCGTAATAACCTAGGTAGCTTAGTACACTGCTAATATTAAAGGATTTAAGGACACTAGATAGGCCTACGTTGCTACTAACAACATAGGGTTTAACCTAATTCTTAGGCAGCCTTGGATAAATTAGCTGCAGGTAACAATTGCGCTAGCTAAGCGCTTAATCTACATTTATTTAACGTGCTAACAGATTTAGATTCAAAGCAAGGAGGGAGAACCTGTCTCTACACTACAGGGCTACGTACCTCTGCAAGAGATTAGCGCTGTAGCATATAGTTACTACCTCTAAGCTGCAAAGAAGAACTAGTCTATTGTCTTTGCAGCCTTACTAGCAGATATTAAAAAGGCCTTAGCGCTAAAATTAACAATAGACTTTAAGGAGCTGTTGCTAACCTAGTACGCTTATTATAGGTAGATATTTAACCTAAAAACCGCATTAAAAATGCTACTACTCTAAAGACCTAATATTAACTACTAAATCGACTTAGTTCAAAAGAACAGGAAGGATCTAGAAGTGCTATAGAGCCTATTGTACAACATAAGCAAAGGAGAGCTACTAGTATTATAGAAAGAACTTACGTTACTACTTAAAAAGGGATAGATCTGCGCAAGTAATTTGCTAGCAGCTGCACTAGTCCTCTTTGCAAAAAAACTAAGTAGCAGCTTCTGCTTTTGCGTAGACTATAGAGCTCTTAACGCTATTACCTAGAAGGACTAATACCTGCTACTACTAATCTAGAAGACCCTAAACAACCTTAGCAAAGCTTAGTAGTTTACAAAGCTTAACGTCTCGGCTGCCTTCTACAAGATTTAGATCTACGCTAGGGATAAATAGAAGACAGCCTTTTACACTTAGTTTAGGCTGTACAAATAGCTAGTTACCCTCTTTGGCTTAGCAAACGCGCCTAGTACCTTTTAGAGATATATTAACTAGGCCTTGCGCAAGTATCTTAACGACTTCTATATAGCCTACCTTGATAACGTACTTATATACACAAACAGCTCCCTAGCCGAGCACCAAAGCTAGGTCAACCTAGTGCTCGAGGCGCTAGGCAAGGCAGGCCTCCCGCTAGATATTAATGAAGGTAGAATACGCAGGGAGGGTTAGGAAATTTCAAGGAAATCTTTTTCGAGTTTAAGGTATTCGAAGGTAGAGCTAGTTAGCGCGACTCGAATGCACTTCTCCAATCATCAACCTATGTCGTGAGTGTGGAGTTATTCTTGTTCGGAGGTAGTGTTGTCGTGCCGTGAGCCCTAATCCGGCAAGGTGTGCTTAGAGATATGCTAAGCCTAATATGAATAAATCAGCAACTGCGCTAATCCTAATATGAATAAATCAGCAACGCGATCTATAAACGTAGGTATGCTGCAACACAGCGTAGAGAGCGCTGCGACATCTTACTACACAGCCTACTATGCCGCGAGGTCGGCCTAGAAAGTACCAAAATGGAGATGAGGCAGCAGAAGCTGCAAGACGGCTTCGCCGAGAGCGATACCAACGGCAACGCCAGGCTCAGGCTCCTCCTGAGTTCATTGCCTACGCGCCTGCACTCCCAGGCGCTCCAACTACCACCTGCCCAGACCTCGGTCTTCGAATCAGCGCCGACATTCCCATCCCTCGAGATCCCTTCATCCAGCCACACGAGTCGCTGGAGGACGAGGATGCCTACCGTCCACCCTCGCCTCTCGCAAGGGTAAGGGTAAGGGTAAGGGTAAGGGTAAGGGTAAGGGTAAGGGTAAGGGTAAGGGTAAGGGTAAGGGTAAGGGTAAGGGTAAGGGTAAGGGTAAGGGTAAGGGTAAGGGTAAGGGTAAGGGTAAGGGTAAGGGTAAGGGTAAGGGTAAGGGTAAGGGGGGGAGGAGAG